>JXOR01000970.1:47447-94390 GCA_001014335.1 Coboldia fuscipes | reverse complement strand
GTCCAGTATAAGTAATATACTATTATTGTAACAACAATTTACCAGCTATGAAATCTTACATTTATTAAATATTAAATGGTGAATACATCAGTGGTCTACACCTATTTTTATGCTCACAATATTCTTGTTACCCCCATCACCGATAACCCATTGAACAACAAATAACAACAACAGGTAAATCATCTTTTTAGTATTTCATAACTATACAAATGACATACAGAGGTATCCACAAACCGTAACAATAATTCTATGAGAGAATTCACGATCATTCATTTAACACATCACCGAAGTAATCTTAGTTCATTGCATCACATGTTTTACAATCCTTTAATCTTTCCAATGTTCCAACTTTACCGAAATTCATTTAATTTTTATCATGCATTTTCGCTATGCAAATTCAAAATGATTCTTCAGTACCGTGCCAATTCTTTTATTTCTCTTGATTGTAACCGTAACCGGCATTCTATAACTCCCCTTTTATACAATCCACATAGTTGTTATAAAACAAAAATGAGTTTTTAATTTAAATTATATTACTGACTGATTTAATACGAATTTTATATGATTTTATGATTCAATTTAATTGATCGCAACAATAATAACAACAACAGCAAACACACGAGTAATTATTTCATAGTGGCATACATTTTATACAATTTATAATCAGATAAAATCCAAAATTATGATTCGAAATGTAATACAAAACTATATATGCTGAACAATAAATAATACAACAGTCCAGATAAAGGTAAAAATGAAACAATTCTATAGATATGCTCATATATTGGAAAACAAGTTGTACATATTCCTATTTCACACAGTTCATACAAAACTTATTAACGTAAATATAAATGACTCAACAATTACTGATAAAATACGAAGCAAAAAAAAAAAAAAAAACGTTAAAACTCGCACTAAAAGATGAATTAAAAGAATAACCAAAGAGCACCTTAAGATTAGCGTAAAGGAATATAATCATTCAACAGCAAATAATAAAAAGAAAAATGTTAAATTAACTTGTTATCGTACACACTTTCTGGTCTAACTGGCGGTCTCCTTAATCTGATTCTCAACGGAATGTCCAAGTTATTTATATATTTATAATATTGAATCTCTTCTCCTCTCCCCATTTAACTCTTCTCAATTCACGTCATATCAATTGATTGCAACCAGAAGCGTCCATAGAATTACATTCAACTAAATTGTCATTCAACATCTTTTATATCCGCATCATTTCTTCAATTCAAAAGAACATGTCATTCCGCCAATTACAGGTGTTCCATTCAGTTAGTTCAATTTGATTGAATTCACATTGAATTATATTCAATTAAAATCGATAGGCAAATGATCATTTTAATTCAACATAATTGAACTGAATCAATAAAAGCAACAAAAAATCAAAGAATTTAATTTAATCACAACGTCATTTATAGTGCATTTCAAATACCTTTAATATACTTATAAACAGCAGTTTATATTTTAAACCATCATTTATACTTATAATTATATCATAAAACATAAAAACCATAACAACATAACGTATCATTTAACACAAATAATTTTAATTAAACTCTCTTTTATGGTTAATTTAATATTTTATTTCATTTAATTTCAACATTTATCTGTCATTATTTATTACAATTTTTAATCGCCAATTTAAGGTGCATTTTTATTAATGATAATTGAGGCGGACGCTTACACTCAATCCAAATCAAATAGAAATTGATTCATTTAAAGTTCATTTAATATCATAAATTACAAATAAATTTGATACAAATCCTTTCACATTAATGCCCATAGCGTTCTTTCAAGCACTCCAATGTACACATTAAATCAAAATTCTCATTTTTCTACTAATAACCAATCATAGAATTCACATTAGAGTTTATCATGTTCAACAACACTTCAATTTACTCCCATATGTTCATTACCTTTGGCCTTCATCTCCTTTTCCCTATCAATTGATTTACTTGTATTATTCATTTATCTTTTCAACTATAAACGTATCAATATAAAAAAACAAAAACAAATTCAAATCACTGCATCGTTTCTCACCTTTTACAAATAAGATGAATTTTACAAAAAAATGTAAAACCCCAACAACACACGATCTATTGAACTTCTTATAATCTTGTAAACTACTCTCTGTTACAAAACCATTATAGACTTTGACTCCTTTTTACATACACTCAATTAATGCTTCTGTTCAATACGCGATTTCTTTTACCATCATACCAATAACGATTAAATACAAAAAAAAAAATGAAACAGAAGATTAACAGAAAATAATACCAAAGTGTTTTATTAGTTATCCGTCACTTTATTTTCTATGTAACAACATTTTCATAATTTTTTTTTCTTTATGTTTAATGATTTTCAATGTTACCGCAATTTAATAATTTCTTTTCATTATATTTTATCCATTGATTTTCATTTTCTCTATGGATCTCTTCATACTTCATACACAACCGTTTCATCTTATCGCTCTCGTTGTTTTAGTTTCTTATAAATATAACAACCAAATAACCAACAACAGACAATATTCTATTTACAGGTGAATGCATTAAATCGCATCAATTTACTTTACCAGGGCGGCACCATAAAATCTTTTTTCTTTTTCTTTTCATTTTCTTAAAATTGTTTGTTCCTGTGACGCTTCAATCTGCCAGTTACCGATATGCAAATTATCTCACGGGTTCTTTTACATTTGAACTTAATTAACATAACATACTCTTTGCACAGTAAAATTGTAAAACAAATCAATACACCAACAACATACCATAAAAATATCGACAAATTAACTCAAGAAAAGTTAACCAACTTACATAACACGTACCATTACATATTTATGGTTTTACCAATTAATTACAACATTGATTAATATTCCCTCCCCCTCATAAGAAAAACAAAACAAATTCTTATTCTCTTCAAATTCAATTAAGAAATTTCGTTAGCCCTTCACGTGATTTCGATGATTAATATCGCACGATTTTAATCCATTCAGTTGAAGAGTTAAATATATGTAGTAAACTATATTGATAATCTGTTGAGTAAACCGCTTTAAACCGGCATTTTAAAAATAAACGTAAATTTCTTAACTTTATTCGATTCAGTATGAAAACAGTCCCTACATACCACCGTATCGGGGTTAAAATACAAATTTCTTGGAATCACCTGGCGTTAACTTATTGATATTGAAGTAACAAATTTGTTATTGTATAGAAAATTAAGACAACTTTAATATTGTTTACATGTATTTAACCACCGTTTAATGTCTGTCGTGTTATAATCAGATTACGTTTATTAGCAATTGTTCCTGGTAAATATAGAAAATAAAAAAAAAAATATTGATAAAATTCCATTGCGATTTCAATCAACTGATATTGCAAATTTATTTATAAGAAAATAAAAAAATAAATTAGACCATAGACCTGGAGCACTTATCCATTTGTCTGCATATTTTATCTCTATTTCCTACTAAATAGAACACAGCAAAATAGAAATCACGACAGTTAAAAATATTTAAAGAATTTTAAACTTGTTAATCTTTGTGTCCGGTCATTCATAATATTTCGTTGTTTTACATTGAAGAAAGGAATTTTATGTACAAGCAACTGATATTGATCAATAAATGTAATTGTTTTCCATCGAAGTTATTGTATCAGTTTGGCACCATTCAATGATATCATTTTAATTGTGGTATTAATGAAATCAGTGCCAATTTTTATTTTATTTATGCCGATTGATAGGAAGTCAATTACATTCCAATGTGATGGGGTAGCCAAAGAGCAATTTCCATTTAATATTTTGATGGTCACCAAATTTTGACGAGGGCCCCCCAATAAAATAATCAATTTACTTGTCCCGCTACCGACTATACAATAAGATAAAGTACCTCATCTTCAAATTCAGTAGTAGGGCATTATAAATAACTTATTTCAATAAATAATCATCGATGATATTTAGCATTCTTATAAAGTGATAATTGCGTCATTGGAATTCAAAATATTCTATTGTTTCCAATAATAAGTAATACACACTCGCTTCTTAACCGAGAAATAATCAAAATCATTGTCTTCTTATCAGTATTAAACACTTATTAGATGATTACTGCTCTTAAGTTATTACATATTCAAATTATCAATTCGTGTTTGAAATTTTATCAGAAAATTCAATGGAAAAACATTTATGTTTTATTACAATCTCTTAAATTAATTATAAGGAAGATGGACTTCAAATAAATTTTGTTATAAAATTAATCTCATCAATTGAAAGTGAAAATCATTGAGTTTTAATTGCAGCTATAAAAGACACACTTGTAGTAATGATAATTTTTTTTTTTTGAACTGTCCTCGATTTACCGAAATCCGCATATTTTGAAATGAGGAAGCAATATTGTAACAGCAATAGATGTCAAGGGTAAGTGAATTTTAGTAAACAACGATTATGTAACATAAATCTTCATAGTTTAGAAAGTTCTATAAATCGTTTATTATAATTCGAATCGTTCTAGAACGCTTTGCCACATTGGCATCATAAATTATTCAGTTTAAGGTATTGTAAACTTGTCGTCTGGGAATTAGATTATTATATTCCAATATCGTGTAAATAAATACGCATAATCGAAAAAGTAAATTTTATATCAACGTGATAAGAAATTGTATAAAATATTAGAGAAAATAAGTCAAAAGTAACTTCTGTATGAACAAAAGTAAACGGTTTCAACTTGATCGTTAAGATAAAACGGAAATGATTCAATAATTCTCGGATCGAAATTTTTAAATCAAATGTGCAAGAGATGGCGCACGTGGCAGATTAAGCAAAATGGCGAATCGTCGACTACTTTTGGGAGCAAAGAGAAGACATCCAAACAACAACAAAACAAGTTAAGAAATATCATCAAAAAGTAAGTTTATCAATACAATTCACATATTTTCGGTAGATTGATTGCATTAATAGTGTAATAGTTCACATTAATATGACGCAAAAAAAAGAAAATATTATGGACTCACCATTGGATGACCCCTCGTGTGATCTTCAAAAATGTTGACTTGTAACACTTAAATTCACTTTTAACACAATTAGTAATTATCACAAAAACACTAACACTACATAGCACTACAAGTATTTAGGGAAATGAACACAAAATCTAAAGAAAATAAAATTAAAAAAAAATCTGGTCCTGAAATATACGTCTTTACTAGACGCTGAATTTCACTCGACTGACGATTCGGACTAAAATTGCGAGCCCAAATAGAATCTTCACTCGACATTTGTAAGGTTTGAATATTAAATTTGGTCCCAATGTGTAAGGTTACAATTCGATTTAATGTATTTTTCTTTAATTCATATTCACTTAGTTTCTTCCATTAGATTCATATTTCCTCATTATATTTCCTATCATTCACATATTACAATGCTATAATCATTCCAACTAACTAAATTTAGATTCTGGAAGATACAATATAATCTCATATGATGCCAATCATATGAATAAAAAACATTACATGTCGCATTGAATGACAATAATCATCAATACATTAAGTTAAGAGGGTGATAATCAGGAATAAATACAATACACCACCAGATAAAATCTTAATGAATCTTTATTTAAGCTTCAATATACTGAACATGAAAAATAAAACATGAGTACATAAATCTAAACGTTTGTATAAATTTAATGTGCTTAACGAGATTGATGTTTAGGACGGACTATTTTTCAAAAAAAATTATTGTAATTAAATAGAGAATAATAAGCTTATACCAATTAACTTTACAGTACTAGTAGACGCCACATAATAATTTACCATACAGAGATTGTATATAAAAATAAAATCATTAAAAACAATTCTAAATTTTAAAAAAACAAAAATCATCATTAATTATATACAATCACAATTCAATAGTTTGCGATTACTTAGTTACTGCAATATTCAAAAGAGCATTCAACTTATTTTCATATACTTTTGTTATAATTAAACTGGACAATTGAATCATTTTATATAATTACAATTATGGTAGAACATCAAAACCATTTAACGAAATGAATGAGAGTTTGTCTTACTGTCTAATGAACTTACAATTGAGAGAAATTATACAATACATCATGATTATTTAAAAAAAAAAAAGACGGAATCGTTATTTATCTTTTAAAAAAAAGATTACTAAAATCAAAAACATTTCTCTTTAAAACTGTATTGGACACTTACAAGTTATTTAAAATTATCTATAAGATTATTCTATCATTTTAAATAGAGTACACGAAAACACCATACCAAATATCATAATAATTGCAACAGCAATACCAGCACCGCCAATAATTGCAGCATGATCCTTAACAAAATGTGTTGTTGCATTCCGGCATCCGTTTGAGTATAATGTGATCGGTGATGGTGCCTCAATACACGGTTTCCGTTGTCCTCCATATGTTTCCTGACAACATGATTCTGGTATACGTCCAAACAATTGCCAGTCCCGCCACGAATCAACACCACAACATCTTAATCTGTATTGTGTATCATCCCATGCCTGTGTAATATGACGACGATTTCCATAGAATTTAAGTGAAGCGTGCATTTCCTAAAAAACAAACCACAAAATAATAATTTTCAGTTTAAAATTATATCCAATTTCTGTCACTCTTAAGAAATCATAATAAATTTTTGTTATCTGACACTTACCTGTCTCATTGTGAGTGCAACTTTTTCACGGAATACATAGGCCAGTATACCACCAATTAACAAAATGACGAATATTAAGAACAATATGAGGAAATACTGTAATGAATAATAAAATGAGTTAAATAAATCATTATTAAAATCAAATAAAAAGTAACAAATTACATACAATTTGAATGATAATAAAACACACCGAAGAAAATCATTCATGTGAATAGTACATGGTTAATGAGGTCTTATCCAAGGTCTCAATGATAAAAATTCATAATTTATTATTGTTAATGTTTATAAATTCAATCAAAGGAAAAAAAGAAACAAAATTACTTCTTCTTTAGCACATTTACTATACGTTTCTATATGGTAAATTACTCATTATTAATTTACAAACGCATTATAAAGTGCACCATTGAATCAAACAATAACAATTGACCATAACGTTTTTAATATGTATATTCATCGTATTATTTTATATGCATTTAATTAGACAGGTACTTTCGCATGTATGATATGGTCTTCGTATACAAAACATTAAAATTAAAATTACTCACCGTCAATAGCATACATTTGACTTCTTTGGCAGCACCCAAACATCCCAAGAATGATAAAATACAAACAATTGCTGATGTTGCTACCAAAACATATACAGCGCCAGAAAATAAATTTGTACCCAATAAATCGTTTACAAAACTTCTATCAATTATTGTCCATAGGCCAAGACCAAATACAACGGCTCCACCAATCTACAAAATATGAAAATTAAGATTAATCTTCCACAATCAATTCAAATTAAGTGAAAGAGATTTATTCTACTTACGAATATCAGAAAATTTGTTATGAATAAACTGTATTTAACGCATTGACCGCAAGAGTCCATTCGCCCACCGAAACCCATCTTGCTACTTTTATTTTCTTGATCTTCAACACACAATCACAATTACCTACAATAAAATCAAAAAAGAAACGGTTATTAACTCAATAACTTTAACAGTAATACACAATAACTAAAGAAAATTAACTAAATCGAAATTGAATCATTGAACTTCAGCCTTCGAATATTTCTGGTTGACTTTAACATTTCATGTTACAGTTTGGACATTTAAAATCCTTCAATGTAATAGTCTACAAGTGAAACAATTACAAAATGGAGAATATCGTTGAAATCTGAAACGATTAAAATGCCATCGAGCAACATAACACATAAAAAAAAACCTTAACAGTTTCATGATATTTTCACTACTACATCATGAAAATAAAAATGAAACCGAGAGAGTTTTATGACGTTCTTTGTATGTGGGTCACGGTGGCCACAAACCTTTACCTATTCCATGCACATTAAATGGCACATTTAGATTACCATCAAATGTCTGGACCAAAACATAAAATTACTATAATTTCAACAGAACACCATGGAATGTTTGATTATAATTTCAATTTCAATTTATCTACAATTGTAATCTCCACTTGTATGAATAATCAGTTTCAAGTTTCATTACATCGCTCGTTTACGATGAAAATTACAAATGGATCACATAGTAAAATCTGTACGCAAAAAAAAAAAACAATAAACAAATTGTACAATAGGAATGATCTACTGAATAATAATTCATAATTATTGCAGTTTATGATTCTTTTTTAATTTTCCAGTTTACCACATTATACGTGATCTGCCTCTAAAAAGACTCTCATTCAATTATGGAAACAACTAATCATCATCAATTAAATGGATTTTAATTCCGTTTTAGTTAAAACATTTAACATAATAAGTCACAATAAATAATTGCATATAAGCAATGTATATGTAATGTGCCGATATAAAAGTGTTTGTATTCATTTAATATCAATTTAATTAGAAAATTATTCGTTATGAATTGAATGAGAGTATTGATAAACTCTTAATATAATTGGCATACCATCCCCATAAACGCATATCAATGTAAACAATTAAGAAATAAACAATGCAAATTATATATCATAGGGTAATTCATAATAAATAATCAATATGAATCATTTAAATACATTTAAATTATGATATTATTCATATAATAATGGATCTATTAACCGAAACTAGTCAATCCAAATAGATTAAAAATTAATCGGTTGCTATTTTGTATTTCTAATAAGCGACACATTGAAATTGAGTTTAAAAAATAATTTATTGATATCAAGGTTTTACCCCAGTACCTGATCTATACAATTAAATGGACGAACACCTTTAACAGACATAATCAAATTCAATTATCGCAGTTAAAACTAAACAACTTGTTTCATGAACAATATTTTTAGTAGCTAAGGACACAATATCGTGAATTTAAGTAGCAAAAAAAAAAAAAAAATGAAACACCTCCTCACAATGAGTATAATTCAATGGAAAATCAATTAAACGATTATAACAACTAAACTTCTCATAACACCTCAGATATAATGTACTTGTACTGATCACTACTATCTGCGCTTCACATAAAATCCACATATCGTCATTGCAAATTGTTATGAGTTTTAATTAACATATAAACAATATTGTTTACCATATGAAATTCATTTTTTATAATGAACCGAATGAGACTATTTCGTTTATGAATGATTTAGATTTAAATGAAACAAAAATAATAATTCAGTTTATTTTTTTTTTGCACATAATTATAAGAATAAGTTTGATTCTCTCTGTTGGGGAGACATAACCAAATAATATTATTATTTTATTTACAATGAAGTCACATACAAGAAGCAAAAAAAATAGATACGAAATTCCATAGGAAATTGTTTTTAAACGAAATGGAAAAAAATAAAATAAATGATAATGGCATTTGAATGGTAAACAATTGTCGTAATTGTATATCTGACTCTGTTTATTTCAAGACTTTATTTATGTTGAATTTATTTGTGATATAAGAAATATAAAAAAATAAAAAAAAAGAAAACACAAAAATCTATTATTTAATATTCATGTTCTTGGTAAATGAGATGTAACCCAAAAATGACGTTTATTGTTTCACACGAGTATTATGCAAAAAATAAAAAATAAAAAAACATAATTAATATCCAGCCATCATAATATAACTGAACACTTCTTTATAATGATTTTTTTTTTGGTTTTTTATCAATGGAAATGTAAGCAAGGTGTTATAATAACACTATTTCTACTTAATAAAAACAAAATACAAGACAGTAAACTTATAATAACAAACAAAAAAAACGAAAATTACAATGATCTTGAATGGTAAACAATCGAGTGCATTCATTTAAGACGACAATTTATTAGAAAAAGACAAAACAGGTGACAATGAAGATGGGTGATACCAAACAAATCATATGATTGAAATGACCTCATCGATGTAACGACAAAAGTACTCTTTCTGATGGGCTCTTTCATCACCAAAAATTCAATCAAAAGGTAAGTGAAACTGTGATCAATAGACAACAACTTTCTCAACTCATAATATTACATTGATGCTGTCGTCACATTGTAATTGTAAAGCCTCTTTCTATTGAGCCGATCCAAATGCCAGTTAAAATGAAAACATTTGAATTTTAAAAAAGGGAAAATGACTTTAAATTTTACCATTTACCACCGGTATACAGCCAAACTATTTTGCACAATTACAAAAGCTTTAATTTGCATCAAAATTCAACTTGTTTGATTTTATTTTAATCTAAATTCATATCAATAATCATTTAAATAAACCGAAAAATAAATAACAAATCCAACAATTAGACGACATAAATTCGTGTATGTTTCTCGATGTACGTGAAATGATTAAATTTCAAGAAAATATGAAAAAAAAAACAAAATTTTTTACATGAAAACATACCGAACATATTTCATATCAAACAATTTGCTAATTCTTCTATTGAATAAAAATACTTCAAGTGACCAATAAACGCAAATAATTTCATTAAATGCCAAATTAAGAAGTGTATTGTCTTCAATCATGTTTCACATGTGCATGGGGTACATAATGGCGTTTTAAATTCATTTTGGAAAATCAAACATTTCTTTAAATCACAAAATACAGAAAACACAAGAAATAACATTTCAGTTTTTATGAGCCGTGCGATAGAAATAAACGTAAGAAACCCCATTAGAGGTGAATAATTCCGAAATATTAATATTTCATTTTTTCTCTCTCTCCATGTTTCACTTCAATTAGCTTTCACTTTTCAATCGTCTTCTGGTTTATAAAAATCACAAATCACAGTACATAGTGCTCATCATTTCTACAGGTTCATTTGATTGCTGTCTTTTTATTTTTGAAAAAAAATTTCTCAAGATCATTATATTTAATTCAAATTCCTGTTTTGAATACAATTAACACATCAACGGGAGCAACAATATAGCATTAAACATCAAACAATATAAGTAATAATAGAATGATTCAATTAACCAATTTACAACTTTACTAGTGAATGAGTCAAATAATTTTGAGACTGCGTCAAATTCATACATTGCATAGGAATTGCTTACGGGCGTGTTCTAGACACTGGTACCCCACTGAATCCGTTAAACATTATTTTGTCACAATGCCCCATAATTGTTTTTGTTTTATATTCTCTGGTCCAACATACATCGTAACGCGTCAAGTACATTATATGTAATAGAATTAACCTTACCTTGAAACAAAATCTCAATTAAACTGACTAAAATTACGTTCCATACCATTTTATTTCTTTACAATGAGCACATTATTATATATATCGAATAGAATAAAAACACTAACATAATAATTCTCCTTTGGTACATATAAAAATTTGATAAAAAACTAAAACCACAACTGATCACTGACTTTAAACAATCACCGTGACTTCTATTGTTCTTGAAATTCATTTGACTAAGTAAGTGTAATAATGATATTCCTTGGTATGGTGTACCTGTTCAAAACATTCACATTTATATATCAGGAATATGAATGGCTCATCATAACTGATCATGAGACTGAATTTAGTCAACAAACTATAAATATTCAATTGATATTGTTCCAGGTAATTCCATACAGTTCACTTGTGATTCATCTAAAACCAGATCTTTTTATATATATTTTTTTTAAATTGTAACTAAACAGTTTTCATTTGATTCATAGACAAAAATATTGTCTTTAAAATCAATCAATTAGTTCCCATGTGAGAGATGATGAATGAATATCATTTAAATCATTTCAATTTGTTATTATTTTCATTTAAACAACTTTTTTATTTATTTCCCAATATCAACCTTTATAGTTATTCTACGGTTTTATTGTTTTTATTAATTTAACACCTGCTCAGTTACCATAATTCAACATTTAGTTTCTATCAATTCCATTTCATAACACTATCGCATAGTGTTTGTTATTTTTATTACGTTAAAATCATTTTGAATTTGATATCAAATTTGATCCTTAGTAAATATTCACACTATCATGGGTGGACCCGCATTCATACACAAAAAAAAAAAATTCGTTATTTTAACGACAATCAAATTAGTCTATCGACCTATTTGACATACGAAACTATTACATCAACAAACGGTAAAGTGCTCGTTAGACAGTCTATTCCTCAACCGTATCAGGTAAAACTTAAATGAGCCATCATTTCAACAATGTATTCAATTCCTGCATATTTACAATCGCCTGGCTGATTATTCCCTTGACCAGAAACATATTAAGTTGAATGAACTCATACCGGCCCGTAATTTTCCACGCATTCTTTGTGTAAATTCAATTCCACCTGCGCTAGGACTAAATAACAATTCTGTGTCTATTTCAAACAGGCACACACTTCAATTCAATCATTAATTAATTGTAAATAAATTCATTGGGATTTACTAAATTCCCGCCTAATAAATATTCTAGAACTGGTTGTATATGATTCATTCAATTCGTGTATCATTGAACCACCAACATAAAATTATAATTTATAGTTTTTCGTTTATTTGATTTATATTAGTGTACAATATTTAAAGTGAATGGATGATTCGTGATTTGATTACACAATTCACCATTTCAGTAATGCACTTTTAAATGCATTCATTCATACAGAACAACAGTAATAATATGAATTTCAAATAAAATACATTCATGTATTCAATGGAATGTAATAGCATAGAGACGACAAATGATATTTCAGTTTCAGTTTCATGTATTCCGTATTAGGGATTTTATATGCTTTTTTCTTCTTTAAATTCATAACGATAATATTTTTGCCACGGATTCTATTTTAATTTGAATACTTAAACTTCGGCTATTTCTCATATAAACCACATGGAATTTTATTAAATAGGCCCATTTATGAAGACACACCTATATTTTTATTAGTTACTGTGGAACATATTTACAGCTAAAATACACGATATAAACCTTCCCCTAATCAAAAGTTAATGATAAAAATATATACTCTCCTTTATTCATCAAATGGGAATTAACTAGATCATAAACTCGTCAATTTAATTATCTAATTACCTTCACTAGTAACCTAACATCAAATGGAAGCAATGAAACTAACAACGAGATTATAAATATACCAAATAACGCAAATAAAACCGTTAAAATCTTAGTTTTAATTAAATGATTAGTACTGATTAATATTCACACATTTTCGATGAGACCCAGTGTAACATAACAATGTCAATTAATTAGAAAACAAGGTGTGATCACATCACATTCATATTCTGTCATATAAAGTGCGATCAATTTGTAGACATCTTAAAGTCTCTTCAGAGAAGCTAAACTTTAAACTCTAAACCATAAATTCAGCAAAAAAAACATATTAAGAAGATGATCATTAAGCGCCTTTTCTCAACCTCCGCGTTTTAAGAAATTTTTTTAACCAACACTTGTAACACACCAATACATTTAATGAATCCGGTCACTTTGAATTTTTTTATAAGCACAAACTTAATTCAGCAAAATAATAAGAAAAGTTATATTTAAAGTTTTCGTAAGAAAAAATACTTTTGTACAAAAAAGAGCAAAAACCAAAACGAAACATACCAAAAGAAATAATAAAATCACGTTAAACTGGTATCCACGATCTCTATCAATGTAATTGTAAAACAAACAAGAGGGTATTAATGATATACTCAACAATCATAATGTATTATTTAATATTTTCCATGCCAAGTTATGTGTATTGTATATGATTCCGTCACTATACTGTTAAATATTACTGAGAGAAGGAAAAAATAAAATAAAAATAAATTGTATGAATAATAACAGAGGCCAGAACATATTAACATTAAGAAAACTAAGGTAAGCAGAAAATTCAATAGATACCTTCAAATGTTTCATACATATTCTGCCATTTGATTCAATGTGTGTAATATATCGGTTAAAAAATTAAAAACTTTAGACACAAGGCGGAGGCCCCAGCCAAACAAACATATTGAAACCTGTTTCTAATTTTTCATTTAAAATAACTCAGAAACCAGAGTGAGAAAAAACAAAAACTAACCAAAAGAAAATAACAGACAAAAAACCAAAAAATGTAAAAGACAATATTATTATCAAGACGAAATACAAATTTTTACCAGAAAAGAGAAAAATAAAATGTTCAAACGAAAGCTTTTTTGGGAACGAGAAGAAAGAGAAAGACGCGCGCCATACGAAATTGGAAACTTTTTTGTATCTCGTTTTGTTATAAAAATTTTTAAATTTGGTTCTCAAATATTAGACAGATATTTTTGGGGTAACCACTTGAAATACCATTCGCATAAGATAATCCAATAGGCAGTTTTTATTTTTCTGTATTGTATATTAGAAACAGCAACGATTTACAACAAGAAAACTTGGCCAGAAACCATTCAAGATGCAACAGAACCAGATTAATTGGAATCCATTGGTCACACCCGAACTATATTTTTACATTTTCATTTTCTCGTTTTTATTTTCTGTATATTTTGTATGATACGCAAAATAAAACGGAAGAAACACTTATTAACGAATTTAAATCATTTTTAGCGTTTTAAATGCAATCAAATGCATATTTTTCTGTCTTTTTCTAGACATGCAATTTATTATTTAGTCGAATGGTCACACTTTTTATTCATATTCTATTGAGAATATGATGTTTTATTGAAACTTAAACTTCTTAACCAGACATATTTACTAATATAGAACTGTGTTTTTTATTATTCTCTGTTTTGTTTCTATTTTTATTTTACTGCAAGATACTCACACTTTGGTTAAAAAAAATTTATTTAAAAATGAAAAAAAAAATTAATTTACTAAACTGTTGTCGTATTCAGATAAAAGGAATTATAACTTTTTTATTCTGTTTTAATTAATGCAACACAATTATGAAACTGTTTTTTTATAATACAACTGAACTGGTGGAGATCTGTACGATGACTGAATTTAATTAAATATAAATTCCATATTATACAAATACGATTTTAGAGCTTGGCGTGTTCACTCACCATTATAAAGTGGGAATAATTTTATTGTAGTATGGACTGAAATATTACATTAAAGCCAATGTATTGTTGTTTAACGAATAATGGAACGGTTGTGTATATCGTGGCTGCCGCGGTAACCAAAAACCTGGTCTCATCAACAACTATTCCATACTTGCGCTAATAAAACTCTTATTCTGTATTTTTAGTTGAATTTAGTAATCGTATGGCTGATCATTTTTTTTTTCTTGCTGTTTACCAGCTCTTTTATTTAATGGTTGTAGAATCTCAATTGAATTCATTGTTGTGTGCTGCAACACTTTCGGTTTTTATAAAAGTTTATGAGCGGCCTGAACAAAAAGGCTGTGGCAATCGTTGTTGCAATTACGCGGAGCAGAGAATAACAAAACGATTTACAACTAATTCAATTGAACTCTAATTCAAGATGAGTATATGAATAGTCGACAGCTAACTGTATTAAACTACAAATTTTTATTTACTTACATGGCTGGACACAGAATGAAGAGAATCTAATTCTTATTTTACCCAATTTACACAAAACTTTATTACGGGTTTGTGAATTATTAATTTTAACTATTCTTAATAATTTTATTATTTTACTATTGAAGTTGAATGCGGAATGTTGTAAATATCAGGTACACACAGACAAGACGCATTCAGCCTGATTCACATTGCAACGTGTGGTAGCACTGGTTAATTCGAACTCATAAGCTCCAATATTCATTTCCTTAACTAGCTTCAAATGTATTTGAATTAATATGTATATCGGTTTACAGATACAATAATAGCTACAATTGTGAATCATTGATTTAAGAATTAACAATTGTTGAACATATTGATTTTAAATTAAAAAACGATTCGCAACCAGTCACAACAGATACACACCATTTCGAATATTAAATGTCATTTTTATGTGTATCAGATACAAAATTTGTAAACAACTAATGACCTATTGTAAGTGATGCATTCGAAAGTATTCTAATTTCACACCACATATGTATATAGATAAGATCTACCACATATCTAAAAATGGTGAAAATCGATTAAGGTTTTGGGATTATAGGTGAAATTGAAAAAAAAATTATAATACTCTTACATATTGTATAAGTTGTTTTGAAAATTTCAAACGCGATTATCTCGAAACTATAGGTTGTCATTTACAATAGTTCATTTGTAAACATGTGAAATTGTCAACAGAAACGACGTATTTAATTGAATAATTCGATTCATGATTCTTGTTTTTGTTTTCAATGAATAGTAAAGTTGTAAAGTAATACATTGTAAAGTGTCTGAGAAGTGAATTGCATTCAAAATTTGATCGTGTAATTTGTTTTTTTAAACCACATTTAGACGAATACTACTCCATTAATCCCAGGTAAGAGTGAGACTCACAATACATCCCGTTTCTTGAACAGAATCAGCAGACTCCGAGTATCAGGAACAAACGATGGATTTTACAATCAGATTGCCTAACAATACGGGCCCCAATTCGACGATAAATGGGCTTAAATTTTAATCTGTGAGTCATGTACGTAATATAATTCGCTTTCCATTATGCGATTTAATACGTTCAGTACGCCGTTATGTTGAGTTACTACCATTAATAATCAATCGGTGATAAATTGTTTCTATTGAACTCAAGTGACGATAAACTTTGGACACACAGCCTCACCATGCAACGAAATGTTGTAAGAGAGAATTGTGAAACTAAGAGCAAGTATTTCATTATCATTTTAGTGTCGACCATGTCGAGAGAACTGATTAATTCTGGATCTGGGGGAAATGGTGGAGCTAGAGATTATGGTGCGACCGGTACCACGTCGTCAACCAGCAATGTTCCAGATGTTAATTTTGCTGGTTTCTCACCTACAGAATTCATGTCACTCTGTGAATATATTGCTCAGAATATTGGTTTTGTTAAAACCAGCTGGCAGAGTCTCGATAAAGCCTACAAGGTTCTCGGTACAGCGAAAGACAATAAACCCCTTCGAGATAAAATGTGAGTTGCCTTAAGCTAGTCTATTCAAATGGTCTAATTTTATTCTAAATTTAATCTATGGTTTTTCAGTCATCAGATTCAAACGACAACAAATCAGAAAATTCAGTCAACCAGCAAGGATTTGCAAAGGCTTAGTGTAGTCGTTAGGCGTGGTAATAAACAGCAAAAATTACAGGTAGAAAAACTAACATCAGATTTCAAAAATGTTGTGGAGATTTATTCATCACGGCAACAAGTATGTATTTAACTGTACCTATATTGTAAATTTATCGGATCAATACTAATTAGTCATGTTATTATTGTTTGTTTTTATGTGCAGCAAATTGCGACTAAAATGAAGGTTGCATTATTGAATTCATCAATTAACGATGATATCATCAGGGATTCAGCAGAGAGTACGAACAATAATCCTGAAGCACTTCAACAGCGTCAAAAGATGATTGAAAATGATTTACAATTTGAGCATACAATGATGCTAGAACGTGAGCAACGTGTAAAACAAATTGAAGCTGATGTACTGGATGTGAATCAAATTATGAGAGAATTAAGTAGCCTCGTGAATCAACAGGGAGAGAATATTGGTATGACTTTAAACCGTTTAAACACACTGAATGTCTTACATGTGTATATTCAAATATGATTTTGTTCTTATTTTAGATACAATTGAAAATAGTGTTGATCATGCTGCCAATGATGTTGAAGCTGGTACTTCTGAACTGCAGAAAGCAATCCAGAGTCAAACAAAATATCGTCGAAAAGTGCTTATATTGTTAATAATTGCTGTGATAATAGGAATAATTGTAACAAGCATCATTGTATCACAACTGAAAAGTTAATTTCCATTACTTAATATTCGGGATTATATGAAATACTAACATGTCACTTTAGCTAATATAGACGATATACGAGGACTGAACGATTTATATCAATGATGTTAGTATCACAGCATTGAAGAGTTGTATTCTAGTTCGATTATTCTTTTTTTTTTTAATTAAATAATATGATATGTTGTTTTAAGTTTATAAGGATTATTTGAATTCAACAACTCCCACAGTTAAATAATAGTATATTATGTACACACCCAAGTGAATATTGATTTCCAATTTATTTAAACAATACGCAAGCAATCTAAGATATTAAAAACCAAATAGTAATTTAATGAATCGTAAAATAGATGAATGTTTTGTTTATTTCTCTTTTTAATTTGCTTAATCATATTTATTACCATATGTTTCCTTTTTTATATTATCCTTTCCATAAAGCTGAACTGTTTTTTGTCAGTACAATAATATTAAAGTTACAATTACCATTCAAGATAACTTATAATAATGATACTTATTTCTTTTATTATTAAACGTATTAAAATATATATTTTTGTGAATTATTAATTATTCATTTGACTTCATTGTAATGCTAGTTTATTTAATTATACCATTGGTTTAAAATACCATAAATAAATAAATAAATAGAATTGAACTTCGATATTATAATTACACATTAGAACGTACACTCTATCATTTATTTCATGCTTTTATTTTTCACATAGAAATCCCCAAAAGGATTAAAGAAACAATTAAACTGATAATAAAATGATAATGTAATATCAAACATGGAATCCACCTGTATCGTAATACGTATTTGATGACTAGTTGGAAAAACGTTGAAAGTCCGAGTTTATCAGTCGGATAAAATTGATTTCCGTGAGTAGACTTGGCTCACATTGATATTTTGTCATAATGTCCAGTGATAACGCAGTTATAAATAATAAATCTATCGATAAGTCGGTACCATCGGTTGTAATGGATTTAAGATTAGAATTTCTAATCGATAATATTGTAGTTTCAATTGAAATATTGAAGATGCATTACAACTTATCTGCAGTCAGTATCAAAAATGTATTGTTGTGAGTTAGTGATTTACTCGATTCAATATCAATTATTATCATGTCATTCCAGCTAAAATCGTGTTTCTATTCAACTAACAAATTTAATATTATTACATGTAATAAACTAGAAATGTGAAGTAGTGCAAATACCTGTGCGTCAGAAACAAATATTTTGTACTAAATAATTCAATGAAAAACAAAAAAAGAAGTTATGAAAAGAAAAAACCATTTTAACTTATTTATTAAAGTGTTATTGAGAATATTTATGTTGAATTTGCTCATAAACGAAATGAAATCGTTTGATGAAGTCAACGATATTTTTTTTATTCTTATTATTCAAAGGGACTTCAATATTAAATTTCCATTGATATAATATTTATTTAACCATGAATGGTATTGTTTTTATTTTTTTTTTATTCATTTTATTTGATTATTGATCAAATTACATTATGAAATTTATATTTATATGGTTTCGATCAACAATTTTCTCATGTAAAATTCATCAAAAATCAATGTATATTTTAAATAAAAATGTCCAACACTTTATGCCAGACATCGAATACAACAACAACCGTTTGAATTTAATTAAATTCAATTGTAAATGTTTACCAATTAAAGGTCTTGTGCTTTCAAGCATTTCAAATAGCCCTAACCGGTTGTAATTAACCACCAATAAAATTCATAAGAAATAAAAACACAAATAAATTTTAAATAACGAATGACCGGAATTAACAGCAGTTCTTCAATGATTTTATGCCGTCTAATCAATGCTAAAAATAATTAATGTGGGTAAGAAAACACACAATCAACACCATAAATTTAAAAATTATATTTCTTTTCCATAATTCTCATGGTTTTCAATTAGTTTCTCTGTGTCAATTATATCGAGATGCGAATATATACACACAATCCGCATTGATAAATAAATTGCCAGCAATTAATTGATTCTATAGAAATTGATTTCATTCAACTCGAGAACATCGGAAAGCTTAAAGATTTCATCTCATTGTATATGGTCTGATTAGTCGTCTTCTCTTCGGTCAACATTCATACAGAAGGGGAGCACGTATTGGTTTACTGGTAACCACAGTCTTGTGTATCTTATCACTTCCAATATTCAGTTGAGTTGATTTATTGTGTGAGTTTTAGCAAAGTCACTGTAGAATCGGACGAATACGGATGATTATAAAGCTCGCTTACATTCAAACATTTGAGAAATCGTTAGCCAAGTGTAACTGCATATTAGATAGAAGATCATCTAAAGTCTAATTTACTTTCAGATTCATAGTATTTCTATTGAAATATGATGGTCTCATAAACCAGTTAATCTATACTGAATTCCATATAATTTCAAATATAATGAAATTATTCAACTGTACTCAGTTCTGTGTATTTAATACTACACAAGTCATGCTTAGGTTTACCTGAATTATTAAACCATAACACAAAAAAAATAAACTATTTGATATGTCAATTTACCGTGTGGTTAATTCCCATATGTAAAAATACAGTGATTCTACATTGAAATTGCAATTAAACATCATACAAAATGGACATTTGATACGGTTTTATGTTGGCTGTTTAAATGTGTAACACAGGTTGCATACAATACATGGAAATCGGTGAATATGCGGGGTACGCGAATTAAATAAGAATACCCTCAAACCACAAATGCGATTTAACACCGTTTTTATATAAAAATGTATAGAAATCATAACAGGTAAATTCCACCGAATGGTAAAACACCTTAAATTCAATACATTTCTGAGTGTTAGCTGAACGATTTTAGTTGAATTTTCATTTTTTTTTTCTCTCTCTCTCTCTCTGTTATTTGTTATTTAAATTGTGCTTTTTTATTTCATCGGTTGTTCGTTTTAGTTTTTATATAACGAAACGGTCAAATAGTATTGGTTATTTTATTCTTTTATTATATTAAAACAAAAATTATTGTATGAAACATAAAACATATTATGAGATTGTGTAGATATTTAATGTTCATGTTAAGCCAAAGTTAAGTTTATTTTTATTTTTGTGTGTAATATTTAAAAAAAAAAATAAAACTACCAAATAGAGTACGAGGCAGTTTTATTTTACATCATCACCTTGTTCAGTTGGAAAAGTTATCTTCACAAATGAAGACGTGCGGTAATACTGTTTACTTGTTTGCTACGGACTTTTGCCAATTTATAAGTAAATTGCAACCAACTCTATCAATAAATTTTATTAAAATAATTGAAATAAATTAGTTGACTATTAGAAATTGCATTTGGTATAGTGCTTCTTTTCGAAAATTATTTGCATTTGTTAAAGTGTAAAACAAACTATTTTAAATTCTGTTTATTTCATTTTAATTTTAAAAGTGTTGAATATCATTCTGTTGGTAATTTGAGTATTTCTTGTTGTGAGACATTAGTGAATAAGAAGTTATTACTTTTAAATTGTGTTTTCAGTTATTCAATACAGTGTTTGTTATTTTAAATATTCTGGAATTGAAGATTACTATGCATAAGTGAATAGTGTTTGGGATTAAAGCAGCAATTCAAAATAAAATTGATTTAAATTCGAAAAGTTTTCGTATAAAAGTGTCCTATTTTGTGTGATGGTAATACGATACATAATTCGTTAAATGACCGGGTCATATCGATTTATTGGAATTTTATGCGGATTTAGATTAACATAAAACAGAAACTACATAAAATCAATAGTTTAGGACTGTTGTATTAAGGTACGGTTCCGTGGAAATGTTAACAAGTGTTTTGCCCATTTATAAAAGAACAGAAAAACAAAATTTCATACAATACTATGGGGAACTTTTATTAATTTAATTGACATATGTAATTAAATATTGAAAGAAACGCAATAACTTATAAAGTCAATGGTGGAAAAGTTAATTAAATTCAATAAATAATTGTGAAACAAAAATAGGTAAAATCACTATAAGCTCTTTATATTTGTTTCTAAGTGGTTAACATGTGCTATGTGATTTAATATCAAATAAAGTAAATTTTAAATTGAAAAAAAAAAATAAAAAATAAAAAATAGAAATAAAGTACAAACCAAAATAATAATAATAAAAAAAAATTGTATTACAAAACCAGCATTATTATAAATCATTTTCATCCAATGCATATCCATGCAGTTTTAAGTGTTGTGAAAAAGAAATTTTTCAACGAGTTTAAAGGTGTCTTATATTCATTATATTTAACTGTGCTAAGCCAATGTAAATGAAAAATTAAACACAAAAACAAAAAAAAAAGTTATAGTAATCCACACAAGAGGAGTCCATACAAGAAGTTTCTTTTAACTACGAAACGTTTATTCCAAAGAAACACACATTATTTTCATACGTTTTTATTATATTTCTTGTTGTATATTAAAAGAGAGAAAAATTACATTATTGAAACCAGGTAAAATGATACAGACTAGTTTATTGTAGTTTTGCATCGCACAAACATAGTTGAATATTTTCTGTTTGAAAAAAAAAAGAAAAAGAAAAAAAAAGCTTTTCAGTTACTTGAATAGAGAAAACGTATACGTTTATTAGATGACGGCATTTACAAAACAAGTTTTTCGTTTAAGAAGATATTTAAAAGAAATAGAGAAGAAAAGCACATTGAACTGTACAGTAAATGATAATAGACGTCATCTTATAAAAAATTTTTATTTTCAATTATTTCATTTTACTATGGATTTTTTTAATGTGCTCACTAATTATTTAAATGTTATATTTTGTAATTTACTTGTTCATTATAAAGCCAATTATTTAAATTGATGATTAATACTGTAGTACCGGGAAATTCATAAGAAAACTTACTACAAATGATCACTAAATGAAACTACGCTATTGTTATGTAGGTATCATTAGCCAAAGGTGTTACTTGAAAATTTTTATTTAAAAGTAAACGGTCATTTTGAATAGGTAAATCATGAATTAGCATATTCTGTTTATTGTGGTCAATGTGTCTGTAGAAAATCTTCTAATTTTCATATGTACGATACTTGTGTTCATATTGTTTGTACAATTGACATAACATTCAACTGAATTATGATTTACACATTTAAAAAAAAAAAAAATGAAAATATTTAATCAGAGGAAATAAATTGTGATATCATTTGTACCTTTTGCATAATTGAATTTAATTAAACGTTGATTAATTTCGATTTTATTCCATTATTTATTTAACATTCCGTTTTATTTTCCGTTGACAAAGTGTTTTGCAAATTGTTTTAAATTTTATTATTTTTATATTCAAGTAAACAATTCAATTGTATCATAACTATGATTATGTTTTATATTGGTGCTGTATCTTTTACAAATATCCCATAATAAATTGTAATTAAATCTATTAGTTTGTCTATAGCACACTTTCACTATTTATCTGATTTGTTGAAATATTTCCTATGTTCCTATATTTTTACCATACCATCAGTTTAACGGTGATAAAGTGTGATTGCATAAAAAATCAAATGTCTTGTAAAAATCTGACTAGCCAAACGGCAATCATCAATTGCGAATCCATGTTACTATGTTGACGAATAATTTTAAAATTAAATTGGTCATTTGTTGGTATTTAATATGATGATTCTTTTAGTTGAATATTGAATAATCATATTGTTAAATATTGACAGTGTAAGTATATTGTGATTCGTTTACAATTAGTCAATTGGTAATTTCAAGTATCACCGTATAACTTGGTAATAATAAAATTTAAAATTATTTAACTCGGTCTAATGTATTTTATAAGTATTTACAATATTATTCCCGTCTAGTGGTAATTTTATTAAGAAAATAAAATTGATAGATTAGAAGGGATTTCAGTCATAATTATTGGCAGTCTCAAAAGAATTAAATACTTCAATCAGTGAAATAACTGGTAGTCTAACAATTTCCTTAATAATTGAATATTAACTAAGCACTGTGACAAATAACTTAAGAATTTATAAGGAAATAATTTCTAAACAATTCCTCTCTACTATATTTTCTATTTAAATAATTATAATCCTATGAATCAAATAAATTCATTGTTAGTTTGTTAAAAAATTCATCAATTAAAAATCGTTTCAATGAAATTTTTGTATTACAAATAAGATGCAAAATATCCAGTGAATATAGAGAATAAGAGAAAGTTAATGATTATAATAAATTCGAGTTTACATTGTATCAGGTAAATGGTATGGCACTTAAAGATTACAGTTTCAATTTCAAGTAATAACAGCAACAGTACAAATTGAAAAACATGTTTCATATGATCTTCTGGCCAACTAACCAGTATTTTAGTTGGCAATAATTAATACTGAAGATGTTACCTTGTACATACCATTCATGTGTACCATAAAACATCGATCATCAGATTTATGTAAAAAGGAAAATCATTGATTATGAAATTCATAAATGTATTACAAGAAAGATAAGACTATTAAATGCATGCAATTGCATTTTTTTTTATGGGAACCAATTTAAACGGAAACCTTATCATAGATTTATTGTAACAAATGTCACCTTCATGTATTTAGCTATACGATCAATTGTCATTTAATAATAGCAATTTTATTATTTATTAAATAATTAAAAAAGAAGAAATATTAAATTCTTGAAGATTTAAATGAATTGCATATTATACATAATCATCATAATTGTAATTACGTAATAAATGATGACCTGGTAAATCAATAATATAGGATTATCATTCAATATAAACGATATTCAATCATGTACCATGTTGGCAACTGTAAATGAATCTTAATGCTTTAGAAACAACAAAATTAAAAAGAGCAAAATGTTTTTATCTTGTATATGTATACCAGTAGTTATTCAGTTGAGATGAAAAATACTGAGTATGAGTTCATGAAAGTTTCTTATTACGAATATGGTATGATGTTTATGTCACTTAATAATCCGTATACCATCAGGAGAAAGTGAATTATGAATCAGTTAATTGCTAAGTACATGCAATATACAATATTTCATCATATGATTTAATGGAATAAATTACTATGATTAAACGGTTATTCCATAGAAGTAGTTTTGATTTTTCAAAGAAAATTAAAAAAAAAAAAAAACTACCAAACATATTCACTTTTAATTATACTTTAGATGGTAATTAAAAATGAAAATTGAATAAAATACTAACAGAATATATCTAATGTAGATAGAAATAAAAAGCCCATTATGATGAATATTAAAAGTGTTATTCATTTGATTTAATGGTGGCAACATATTATTGCAATATCTAACAAAACTGTATGTTGATTCTATTAGTTAATAAATAAATTATGCGAGGATGAACATATACATGTTACATGAATTAATTAGTACTGTAACTCATAGAGTAAAACAATTACTGAAATTCAATTTTCATAATGAAAAATCCTATTTGAATTCTCTCTTTTATTTTATTAGACAAATACAATGAGGTTATTCAAAGCAAAAAAAAAAAATAATAAAACATTTTAAATAGATATAAAAACCACCTGTTAATGTTCTAATTTGTTATGATTACTAAATCATATGAAATCTAATATTAATTCAACATGCCAAGATGGTATAATTATTTTAGTTAATTTTATATCCTTGACCCTAAAACCAATGACAGTATATTCTGTATTAAAATACTTTGTAAAAAAAAATTAAATTCTCGTACAGTGGAGATAACAGTGTTTATTATTTGTTTTGTTGTTATTTGTCAAGTTCATCATTGTATTACAGATGATTGAATCGAAACAGAATTAATGCCAATTTATAAATAGTAAAAATCAATTTGTGGTGACAATAGAATGCTTTTAAGCTTACAATTCATCTAATTTTTATTATTGTTATTAGTTTTATTATTCCATATGAATATACAACGGATACATCAATTAAATATCACGAATTATTTCAAATGAATAGAATGAATGAAAAAAAAATATTATAAGATTTGATGTTTCTAAGTTATAATTACTTGTTCTGAGTTTTACTCTTAGTTTTTGTTAACAAATATTAAAGTTAAAAATTATAGACAACCATAGATACATGCAAAACGCCCAATGATAACTAGTACTGATCATACAGTCAATTTATTTATGAAAAAAAAAATCATGACAATAATGCATCGCTTTTAATTATTCTCTTTCTCACTCTCTGACAATAATCAATATAATTAATTATATATCATAATCCACTATAGTTAATGATTCAATACTATGAAACCATAGATCATTTTATTTATAATTTATTTTTTTTTTAAATTATTTCAGGTAGGTGGACATGCCAGCTCTCCGTTTATTCGGCCGAAAATGGCTGGCTGCATCCGATGACCTTGTCTTCCCATGTCTCTTTGAGATTTGTTTTAGAATTTTATGGTAAAATCACTTGAACGAATTTTATTTAATACGAAAATGATTTAATACATTCATTCAAATTAGATTCATTTCAATTTTATTTTAATTGTAATTTTAGGCTTGTATTGATTGGGTTAGCATGTAATTATTATTGGAAGGAATCATATCAATGTGAATCAGGTGGTGTTGGTGTACAAATATATTTAGCCGGTACACTTACCTTAATCGGTATTAATCTAATTTTACTTGTGATCCTTGTAAATCGTAGTGCACAAGGTAGTATAGCTGATGTTAAATCCAGACGTTTGGTACCACCATTTCTAGCTGTTAAGTATGAACACATAATTATATTAAATTCATTTAGTACGTCAAGCCACCATCATGCGTATTCATATTACAATTTTCTATTTTAATTAGAATAATTCTCATTTTGCCAGAAGTGGCACTCAACATATTTGGCACAATATGGGCCTTCAGTGATATCATTAGTTGCTCAAATGAACATAAATTTTCCAAAGCTGTGATAGAAGGTATACCATTGTTTTTCATTTGGAAATTTTTATTGTCAATTAACAATTTATTTTGATTTTTAGCAATTGTATTATTCAATTGGGTACTTTTTGCCCTAATATTATTTGGTTTAGCAATAGTATTTGATCCATTGGGTTCAAAAAAATATAGACGAGGCCGTGATAATAATGATAATGGGCCAATTGAATCAACATTACACCGTAAAGTATCAAATTTATGGATGAAACGTTTTCGATGGATATTCTGTTGTTTACGTCGTGATGAATATGGACATGAAGCATTTTCACAGGTGGCCAGTTTATTAAGTGCATTGTTTCGTGGCACTGATTTGGTACCATCGGATATAATGGCTGGCTGTATATTAATGAGAGTACGACAGAAGCGTGAGACTAGGGAAATGCGACGTATACGAATGTTAAATGATGATGGGCCACGATATTCAACAGATTTGACTAGAATATTTGCCACTACACCACAATGGATGAATATTAAAAATGCCAGATACTTTTTACGATTAGCCGTTGCATCATATGGATGGCCAATGGTATGCTGGATGCATTGTTGTAAGGGTTGTGTTGGTTTAGTTAGAAAATCCACTTGTTGTGCATGTTTCCGGTGAGTTATGATTGAGAATTTCAAAGTTTCTTGTTTAAAAGTTCATTGGGATTTTATTCAATTATTTCAGATCAAAAAGTACAATAATCGTAAATGATAATTGTTGTTTATGCCATGTAGCTGGTGTTAAATATATGACACGATTACGTGGTGATGATGTTCTATTTGCATCATTTAAAAATCATGTGTTTGAGGTAATGACCATTTATTAATTATCTACTTAGGTTTTTCAGTTGATGGAGGTATAATATGGATTATGACTGCTCGCGAACTTGGTGGATTCGTCGTTGTTGCCGCCTCTGTTGTTATAGGCGGTAGTCCCCAAAATCGACGTATTAAGTCATGTGATAATCCCATACCTACAAATGGATAATCAATTAATTAATAACTTAAGTGTTTCATTTAAATTTTACAATTGCGATTGACTTACCGACACCCTTAATATCTTCAACAAGAAAACTAACAGCGAATAGAACAACTAAAGTATAAACGAATTTCATGTTCACTTTCAATTATGAATAATGGAATAGTTCCGGCATTCGTTTTTATATCAGTCCATAGATTTAGGTCACTATGAAAGAAAATAGTTATAGAATTGTACAGGAATTTTAATCGTTATATTATCCATTTTAAAAATTCTAATTAGACTAAGAAGCATAAATCATAAATTATTTTGTTGAAAATTATGCGAAATGGTCGTTATAACTAATAATTTTTTTGTTTATTTATTATTTTCCAGTTACCGTTCTGTGTTTTAACTGATCATAATACTAAAAGTATAGTATTATCAGTACGTGGTAGTATGTCAATGCGTGACATATTTACTGATTTAACAGCAAATGCTGAACATTTTGATGCACCCGGTTTACCAACAGATACAATGGCACATCGTGGTATGATTAAAGGCACTGAAAAAATGTTAAAACGATTAAAGGATAGCAATATATTGGAACGAGCTTTTGCTACATATCCAGAATATTCATTAGTTATAACTGGTCATAGTTTAGGTAATGGAAAATTCAAATTGCAATTAACATGTCAAGATTTAATTGTTTGTTGTTTTCAATGAATACAGGTGCTGGTGTTGCTATACTATTGGGTTGTAAGTTACGCATTAAATATAGTGATTTAAGAGTATATGCGTTTTCAACGCCGGCCGGTTTATTGAGTCGTGATGCGGCCAGAGTTACAGAACAATTTGTATTTACATTAGGTGTAGGTGATGATTTTGTAATGAGATTAGGTATTGATTCTATAGAAAATTTACGAAATAATGTTATTGAAACGATCAGAGCATGTAAATTACCGAAGGTATTATCAAAATATTCAAATTGATTGATACATTCAATTGATTGTGACTTTTTTGATTATTAATTTCAGTATCGAATTATGTTAAATGGTGTTGGTTATGCATTTTTTGGAATACCATCACGAGATTTAGAGAAAACTTGGAAAGATGTAACTGATATTGAGAATGGTAGATGTGGCCAGAGCCCATTGTTGGGTGAACGTCAAGTAATATCGACTATTACTACATCGACGGTAAAGAAACAATCATATCTCTGTTGAAGTTTGATTTAACGTATTGATTTTATGTAATGTTTTAGGAAGGACCACATTTAACCAATGTCATTAATAAAAGACGTTTTGCTAAAATTCGTTTGTATACTGGAGGTCGTATTTTACATATAGTACGTCGCAAGAAGACGGAATTAGAAAAGTAATGATAGATAACGAATATGAAAGTTTAATGATTTCCTTATATTGATTTCTTTAAAATTTTAGAAAATCAAAATCTGGTGGTCCAACATATGAAATGAGATGGGCAACACCAGAAGATTTTACAGAACTGAAAGTAATGCCAAGAATGTTATTAGATCATTTCCCCGATCAATTATATAAAACGTTAACTACCATTTTGGAAGATCAACGGATTACATCAGCATCATTGAGTTCCATTGAAAGTATTTAATGTGGCTGTTTAGGTGATTTATAATTAATTTAAAATACACTATTTTAGTATTAAGTTAATCGTTAGATATGGAAGGGACCATTTTTATTCTACCAAAACATTTAATTTGTAAATTAATTTAATTGATATTATTATTATGATATGTTGTTTACACCATTTTCAATTTAATTTGGAAAAACATAATAAAAATGTAGAACATCAAAATGTGAATAATTATTCCTTAGATATCAATCTTGTCACATTCAAGTTTCATTTTTATTTCTTTGTTGTTTTCGGTTTTTCTGTCGTTGATTTAAATTTCCCATTGACGATCTTTGATATTTTTTCTAGAAAAAAATATGTCATTTACCAATTATTCAAATAAAAATTATGAAAACTCTTATACTTACCATATATATCATTGATAGGAATTAATGTTTTAGGTGTACCTGCAATACACATTTGAGTGAGATACAATAATGCAAATAAAATGATAATCACTTTCATTTTCGTTAGTTCAACAAACAGTAGTCAAATTGCACAGTAGATATTACAATGATAACCGTATTGGTTCAGGTAATTGCTTTAAATAGCAATGATTTTACAACCGCGCATCAATAAATTAGTGTAAAATCACTGTGAAATATCAAATAAAATTATTGAAATAATTACACATGAAGTTCCTTAAGTATGTTAAATTTCATTGCACCAGATATTGCTAATAAATAAAAGCTTATACACGTACATGTACCGTTAAAAATAAATCATAAATAAGCAATTCTATTAAGTTTAAAGTTTAAACAATTGATTTAATTGAGTTACTTTACTTACTTACTGATTTCATTTTATGTTAAAGTTAAATAATTAAATTGGTTTTAAGCTTTCCGTTAGTCTTAAATCGAGATTTCTCGGCTCCAAACAGTTATTAGGTTTGCAATAATTTTTCTCATTTGGATTGCGTCGCAACTAACTACAGTGTTTGTACCAATGGTGTCCATGATGTTTAGATAACCAAATTAAATATTAAAAATTAGTGTTTTAATGAAATCTCTTAGGCTGGAGATTGCGTTGTAGTTGTCGTAGTGGTTGTATGTGATGACGCTGGATGTTGCGATGATGCCTCACGTTGTGACGATGCTGGGTGTTGCGATGGTGCTGGAAGTTATGATGATGCTGAAGGTTACAATGATTCTTCAGGTTCTGATGCTGGAGGTTATGATGTTGCTGCAGGTTGTGAGGGTGCTCTAGGTTTTTGTGATGCCGGAGGTTGTGGTGTTGCTGCAGGTGGTGGTGGTGCTGCAGGTGGTGGTGGTGCTGCAGATTGTGGTGGTGCTGCAGGTTGTGATGTTGCTGCAGGTTGTGAGGGTGCTGCAGATTGTGGTGGTGCTGCAGGTTGTGATGTTGCTGCAGGTTGTGAGGGTGCTCCAGGTTCTGATGGTGCTGGAGGAATTTTCGTAGTTGGATAGATAATACTGTTTATTGGTCGTTCATTATTTTCTTCTGGCTTCTTGGTTGCTGCTGTTGTCCTAGGCGGTAGTCCCAAAATTCTGCGAAACGCATCACGTAGCGCATTATGTCCTATACCAACACCTAAAATTAAAATAAATAAAATGTATTATTAGCCATTTACATTTAATTGATAAAAATATTATGTCTTGATGTCTTACCAATACCCTGAACATCCTCAACAACAAAATTGATTGCCAATAGCAAAACTAACGAATAAATAAATTTCATATTCACTTTCAATTATGAAGAATCAAATAGTTCCTGCAATCGTTTATATACATATCTGTCCATATATTTAGGTCACTATAAAACAAAATATTTAAAGAATTGAACAACAATTTTAATTGATTTACTTTTATGTTTTGTACTTTAAAAACCCCATTTAGTCTAAAAATATAATCATAAATTATTATGTTGCAATTCAAAATTTTCCTGTTACCGTTTTATTTCTATACCGATCAATATAATAATACGTTGTGCATTGCTTGAATGTACTGTAGTAATATTTAAACGAATAAAGGATGAAAATGCATTAGAATTTACCGGCTGTTACTGCATTTATGTAAAAATTTCCAAAGTAATTATTACGTAGTATATGGTAGACTTAGTACTGATTATTTCATTCATATCAATATAAATCAATTCTATTATGATATTTTGATTTTATTTTTGTCTAAATGAACTAAAACACACATTACATACAGTACTGTTTGACTATACTTAAGTACACTAAGCTAACATATAAAGCATCTAAACATTCTGACATTATAATAAAATGTAAAATTGTTTAATTAAATATTAAGAACAATCAATCAATTTAAAAATCATCATTCAATCATTACCAGTTCGTGACCTATCACAAATTTACAAATCAAATGTTATACATATTTAATATTCAATTTATTAAATACAGACAGTTGAAAAACACCTGTAATTAATGTGTTAACAAGACATCTATCATAAAGAAATTAAATATCAAAACAATATTCCTAATTGTAATAATTTGGCATCTAAATGGAGTGCCAATATTTGAAAGTAGAGATCAAAACTGTTACACAATGGAGAACTATCAATAGAATTCACTATAAAAAACATTAAATTTTTATTAACTCAATCGCATTTAACAATACAATACATTTATTAAATTACATTTTTATTAAATTGTATTCATTTTTAATTGATTCACACAATTGTCAATTATCACATCTCTTAAATAGGTTTTTCATTCCATTTTTTTTTTTCATATTAAATCGTATTTTATCACCAATCTATTAAAACATTGTAATACCATACTAAATACATAAATACATTAATTTAGACAATCAGAAAAATAAACAATCAGAAATTCAATTGATTGAATTTATACAGTGAATTGAAATATTGAAGTTATGTATTATGAGACTTATGCTTAAATATTTTCATGATAAATCAGTATTTGAAATGAGTTATTAATTCTGATCTCTTTTAAATATACATTATATGGCAAAATTTAACTAAATGAAATTAGAGAAATGGTAATTCAAGAGAATTACGGTTTCTCAACTTTAATTGGATTTCCATATTCATCGATTTGTGTTGATGGTATTAGCGGTGGCTTAAATCCATATTCAATTCTAAGACCTTTTGGAAACCGTTGAGTTTTATGCTTTTGTGTTTCAGCACCGGTACCCCAATAATCATCCTTTAATGGCACTGGCCCATAATAATCATTTTTTACTTGTTGCTGATAATCAAATCGATTTGCATAAATTTGATGTCTTGCACTTGCTGCCTCATCAAATCCTGGTGTACCGTATTCTAATTTTGGTTTCACTGGACTATGGCCAATTGGAAAATACGATGTTTTTGTAAATTCATAATTATTATTATCGTGTCCTAATTGATTTACATTTTGTACAATTGTTTTCTGTTGTTGTTGTTGTTGTTGCTGTTGCTGTTGAACAACTTTATGTGTTTGTTGTACTGGTGCAACAGGTGGCAAATATTGTCGATTCACTGTATTTTGTTTAACATTGGTTGCTTGAGATTGATGAGCATATTGTACTTGACTTACTGGTGCAAATAATTCCAATTTACCAATTGGATAAGCTGGATTTGATGGAACTTTTGTCAATTTAACAGATTGTTGATTAGCTACCGAATATTGTTGATGCTGTTGCATCGGAACTAAGACTGGAATTCCTACTGGTACTGGATATTTGTATTGAACTGGCTGTTGTGGTGGCGGTGGTGGTATGTAATACTGTTGCGTTTGATGGAATTCATATTTTTGTACTGGTGCTGCTGTTGAACTATGTACAACTGGTGTACTGTGATGTAAAATCACTGGTGCTGGTGTACTAACTTGCACCACTTTATGGACTTGATGAACTGTTGACACTGGTTTCTCAGTTACCAATTGAAGTTTTTGATACACTGGAGTTGCTGGCGGTAAATAATCTCGTCCTGATTGGAATTGATTTTGTTCAGCATGAGCACCATGATATTGATGTGCATGAATCTCCTTTTGATATGTCGGTAATTTAAAGGATGCCTGATTGTTATGTGAAAAATGACCAAACTGAAGTGGTTGTTTCTTTAATTGAGCTTGCTCTTGTTCATAGTAGTGGCCTTGATTATCAACGACCACATTCTTAAGGTTTATACTTTTTTGAATTTCAACGAGTGTTTGAGCTGGCCTCTCATTTTGTTCTTCTACTGAACTCTCATAATGATGTCCACCATGACTATACTGATTTGAATTTGATAAACTAACAGCTGCTTGAACTGGAGCTAAAAATTCACTGGCGATTACTGGCCGTGATGTAACTGAATATTCCTTACCCGACTTATAACTATTAGTACCAATGGTTTCTGTCGTACTACTAATTGTTGATTGTGGCACTTCTTCATAATTATCATGTCCATGAAGTGAAGTGTGATGATAATGACGCTCATTAAAATCATCATCTATACCGAATGATGAACTATGACCGATTGGAGCGACAGTACTACTAACGATACCATGCTCAGTGCCATAATGAACTGATGCCGGTGTTGAACTAGCTACACTATGACCCACATTAAGTAAACCATGACTGATTGTTGATGGTTTTACAGTGGAACCAGTTGATTGTCCATGATTAATAAATTCATTGTGATTATAATGTGATGAGAACCGATGACCACTTGATGACTTATGACCACCGAATCCAAAATGTTCTGGTTCATGATGAACAAAATGAACATTTTGCTCATGTTGAGAATGTTGTTCACCAGCATCACCATTATTACCATGCTCATTCACTACAATCGGTGTAACAAAATGATGTTGTTCAGCTGGTTGATGGTACACATGATTTACATTAATTTCATGATGGTGTTCATGTTCTGGTGCTGGTGTTGATGATGATACGTACACATATTCTTTTGGTTGGACATATTTTTCAGCAACAGCATCATTTATATTGATCACATCTTCATTGGTGACGAAATTATGAGTGTTTTCAACTAATTTAGCGATACCATGTTCAAAAGAAGTATCATCATCACTGCCTGACTGCTTATAAGAGTGAACAGATGAATGATGATGATGTTCTGGTTGCGAATGATGAACATGATGAGTTATTGGCAAATGAACAGTATGAGTTGATTGGTGATGAGTAAATGATGGTTTCTCGAAATGAACAATTGGAGTATGGGTAGGTGCTGGCGATGGATGATGAGCCAATGTCGAAGAGACATGCACTTCTGGTGCTGCTGTACTCACATAATGGTCATTACCTGGTCCAGTTTCTGCATGGAAATTTTTGAGTAAAGTTTTATAATTCTTCACTTCGGTTTTCCTAATTTGTTCACTGGGGAATGCTGATGTTGGATCAGGTAAATGGAACTTATAATCATTTGGGGGATTTCCTTTCAATTGTTGGACTGCTTCATATCCTAAAGCAAAGTGACCGGCAACATGTGAATGATCATCTGAATGTGAGTACCTGTGAATGGAGGTAATTCAAATAAAGTAATTTCAAATAAAACGATGAATGACAGATTACGAAATTACCTCACAACTGGATGATATCCCCAATCGTCTGTGATATATTGAACATCAGTTTTTGAATGTTCCTCTGGTACATTCACAAAATAATTTCCTTTGGAATGTATACCTTCACGTATCTCTTCATGGCCTTGTTCACCATGATCCAAGTCACTATATACTTTATATTCAAATTGATAATTTGGTGGATTTTCATCCGGCTCTTTTGGTTGTTCAACATAACCGGGCGGTTTAAGTCCCACCGAATAATTTAATAGAATTAATAACAATAGAAATGAAATCTGTTTAAATGAAATGAAAAATTGAATAGAAAATAGTTTTTAAAATTAAATAAAAAGAAACTAAGAAGTGTTAATCACTTGAAAAATATTGACATTGAAAAGAAATATTTCTTTCTCTAATAATATAAACATCATTTAATGCTTTCGTTAATTATGCAAACAATAAATTTCGGAATAAAATGATTGTAAAAGATACATTTAATAAAAAAAATCGATTTATTTACCTGTACTTTTTCCATTATGTTGATGATTAATGAGTGTCGTTTACCGCAAAAATTTGATAAACAATAGTTCAACGATTTATTTCCGTAAAATTAAAAACTGTCTCGTTACAAATTCACTTTATGGCTGCCCAGAGGTGAATGTTGTGATTCAGTTCAACTGAAGTGTAAAAGGGAAAATTTATGTTGAATAAGTAATCCACATTTAGAATTCATTATATTCATAATTGATTGTGTAATTCACTTGGAATCGGGGAGAATTAAAAACAATTCACATAATATTGATATTGAAGCCGTACGTATTAACCACATTAATATTATTTACTCTTCAAACTGTTGCATGCAATCACAGATCATTATCAACTTTATTAATTTCTTGTCTGACTAAATGTGAATTCAATGTGAATATTCATTGAGTGCAACGACCATAAGATGCTGCACAACTATTTTAATTGTATTTAATTAATATACGAAATGACAAATGATATGAATTGTTTTTTTCAATTTATCAATTATTTTTGCTATTCATTTAATGTGATTTTAGAAAGACTCTATATTTTAAACATCACAAAAGACTCAACAATATTTTCACTTCAAGTGCGAAATATTGAGTACAGAATTTTTAAATGAAATCGAAAATGTTTTATAAAGAAAAAATACAATTTTAAACTGAATTTTGTGTTTTATACATTACTGATGCTGAAAACAACATTGACTTATATGTAACATTGGTTTTTCGCAGCTGGTTCAACTCTATGTTGCGTACCAAACATCGTTTCGCATTAAATAAATGAAAAAAAAAAAGCATTAATAAAAAGAAATACTAAAATACTTGAAATTCGTTGTTCAACGACAGGAAAATTGATCTTTCACTTTTATTATTTTCTTTCTTTAACTTTTCGTTAAGTTGGAAAAGAAGCAATACGAACAAAAATAAAATTTAAAATATATCAAACCATCATCAAAGTGGTTAGTGTCTTATGAATCTCTGGCATTAGATCAACTAGTCTGATCAATGTTTCTATAATGAATACAAGAAAATAGAAAAAAACAAAATCACTTTTAATTATCTCGGACCGTAAATAATCAACATGCCTTTATAAAATTTATATTTTTCTTCTTTACATTATCTTTCTATATGTCTCTTGTTTCGATTACCTTAACAAGTTACGTACATAAATTACATTAATGACAGTTACTTGCATTTTATATATCATGTTTACTATGAATAATTATGATGGTAACATATTTGAATGTTTAACCATCGTCATTCATGTTCAAATCAAGTGTGGTGGTCAAGTTCATTTATAAAAGAAATAAATCGATTAGAAATTATACTAGATTTTATAATAATTTCATATAATTTTATAAAACATTAAATCGTTAATGATTTAGACTTTTATTTTCAATCAATGAATGAATACCAACAAAATTAAAAATTAAAGTTCAACCAATAATATTAATGTATGTCTTTAACCTGTAATTTGTATTAACACATTTTCATTTAATATTCTATCCAATTAATATGAATTTTTTTCCGTTGTCTCTTTCTTATAGCAAAGATATAAAATAAAATTTTCTTTTAACAATTTAATGTTCATTTGTTTTGTTAAAGATTTCCGATAATTGATTTTATTTATTTTCACTATAATCGGTCGTTGGCATTAATGATCAGTACAACAATCACACGGATTTTAACGGTCAACCAAAAATTACATTTCTCATTGTGAATTACTTTCGGAAGGAGGGAATTAAATAATTTCTTAAAAACATCTCAAATTACAACTATTTTTTCGTGCAATGAACTGTTTATTCTATTTCATTTTTCAATCAAACATCAATTAAATAATTTCTTTATACAATCACATAAATTACAATTTGATTATAATTCCACTGTGAATTTTCTTAGTTTTTTGTATGTGAATTCTTTATTTCAATTCAAAAAACAACCAAAATTCAAATAATTTTCATTATCTTTTCACAATCACTTGAATATTTCAATTAAAGATGTCAGTGAATTTCATTCAAACTAATCGTTAACCAAAAAAATATACCAAAAATTTCATGAAAATAATGTGAAAATATTATTATTTTCTTTATTTAACATGATGGGAAAAACAAAAAAAAAAACAGTATTTTCAAAGCACACAATCACTTTAAATAGTTTTCACTAATTCCAATTCCAATACCTTTTTGGTTAGTTGATTTCACGTATCACTTCCAGTATAAACAGATTACTCCCCGGGTCTGTTCGTTATGGTTTCAAGTTTGGCAGTGAACTGATCTTGTTCGGTACAACATCTAGTGATTATAAATGGTCCCCCCATTTTAACATTCAATACTATATGGAGCCTTTTACAATAAAATTTTATTTTAACTTACCAGCAAACTTATAAAAGTGAGTGTATTTGCAAAACAAAGTTGTTATGGGATACAGCTTCCGAACAAGAGGTATACACATAATGTTGTATAAAGAGACACAATGATGAACATGAGAGTCACAAAGCATCGTTATAACATTTTTAATGTTATAAATGTATGCAGCGTGTGCCGTTTCGATTGCATACAGTCTTGTAAATTCATTTAAAATTGTTGTACCACCTGTTTATGGCTAAAGAAAGGGCTTTCACTCATCGCTAACACGATTTATATAAATTTCGTTTAATAAACTTGACTCAAAAGTAAATTCTTTAAATTACACGATCAGTTGCAGCAACACTTCGTTACACACTGGCGTAACATTACTGTTGAACAAATGATTATTTCATTTTTATTAATTTTGTCGCGTTACCGTCTCTAAAGATTTTAACATGAGATGTTACATATTTTTGCTTGTTTGTTTTGCTTAGTCTTTTCATAACGCTAATAATTTTCAGTCATCATTCATATTAAAATAATTAAAATTTTCTGTTTCGGTTTTCTTTGAATAACACTAAAACATTGAATGATCTAAACATGTTTGCTAAATTACATTGGGTGTCTGTTATAGTAAAAGCCACTTGATATATTAAGTGGCGAATGTGTAACATTAAAATTTACATAACATCAGACATGAATCAATGTTGCAATCAAAATAAAATTAATTTATTAATTTACCAACTGACAGTTAATATAATTGGTCACACATACCGTCTCTGTTCATATAAAAGAATCTCATTTAAAGTGGCATTTAAAATTATTCAATTCAAATTAGCAGTTATAACGACTAAACTAATTTGCAAAGAATTCAATTGAATTGATCATATTAGAGATTGTAATCAAAACCAAAGAAAATGATCAACTGTTAAAGGAACAATTGATTCAATTACTTGCACCAATTAAACTAGACGAATTGTAAATTGTTAGTGACTATTGAAATGAATTTTTAATAAAAATCCGATTAAAAAAATAAGAGCTGATGAATAAGTCACTTATTATAAAGCTACGATGAAAGTGAAATTGTAACATGAGATACTTTAATGTCTTTTCACGTTATTCTTTCGTTAAACTAATGGGCATTCGCTTTTTAGTGGACTACTCCGTAATGGCTTTTAATTTTTTAAATTCAAAAATTTACTTTTTTTGATACACCGAATAAATGTAATAACAAATTCATTTATTATTTATTATACAGCCAATGATGCTGTTATATTTATATTTTAAAAGAGATTATCGATGAATTTATTATGATTCAACAAATCGTAATGATTCAATTTTTAACATGTAATTATTATATTTAAAACATAAAAAGAAAGATAAAAAAAAAAATAAAATAACTAAAGAACTGAAATAACCTTTCACTTTACATGAATATTATTTTGAATACCAGAAAACTAATAATAACAATTTAAAAAAAAAAAATCGTAGAAATTATTATCACTTTGAATAAAATGAATTCTCAGTTTGTTACGGTGGTATTAACTATCATTTCCGTTTTTCTAAGTTTTGAATTGAACATGAAATCAAATTGCATTGTTAGAAAATTGTATTTAGAGGCCACGGTCATATACCAAACGATTTATGTAAATTAATTCATCTATTGTTTTCGTAGGTAAGAAACTACCGTGAACAATGTCAAGCTTAACGGTAGGAAGATGCCACAGTATAACAATAGTTAGTCTAGTGTTAATAGTATTTGGACCAACCGAAAGATTGCTAATGATGATATTAACTTAGATCTCTTAACTATTTTGTTTACACGAAATTTGCATGTTCACGTTACACCTCCAAAACCAACCAAACTTACTCTCTGTATATTATCTCTTTCACCAAAACACTATTTCACTTTAGAGATGAGGAAATCACAATTATTTTATATTTTTTGAGATTTAAATTATAAAAAAAACATTATCAAAATCACTGATCACTTGCAATTTCATAAAGTAAAAAATATAAGTGACAACCAACGTACAATTTTTTTTTTTATGAATCATATAGTTTTTAACTCAACGCTCCCATAAACATGATTTTAGTTAAGCTTAATCACATGGAATTCTTACAGCATTCAATATGATTACACAATCAAATTGGTCTGAAATTGATGGAAAGTGAATCAAGTCCTAAAGTAGATACACGCAAAAATATTCGGTGACAACAAAAACCAACCATAATAATTATAATAAAAAAAGGTAAAATAAAACAAAAATATAATTACCAAATGAGATTAAATTTTATATTTCAGCATATAAATATAAATCAGAGGTGAATTGATACAATTGAATAAGATAATAATACGCAAAGAGAGTTAAACAATGCTGGGATTGGTTAGTTGCCAAGTACCACAATCAATGATTAAATAATCTCATGTTTAAACAATTCACCCAAAAAATAAAAAAACAAAATCAACAGAAATTTTCACTAAACGTAAAGAGTCTTAACGAGACTTGATACAATTTTTATTTTTTTTTTATAATTGTGATCTCATTCACGAAAATGAATTTTAGGTATTCTCGCACATTAAATTTTATATAAATTACTATGAAATCCAGTATTATAATGTGCGAATAATCGATCAAGTGTGTTACCTAATTAACATTATTTTTTTTTTTTATCTGTGGTACCTTTAAGGTATGTTTTGGACTTTCGTTAATCTGTTGTTGCAGAAATGAAAACAAAATAAAAAAGAAACAGAATAAATAAACGATCAATGTCTTCCAGTTTTCAATTGTATTCAATGGAATATATAATTATGATTTCATGTCATTTATGTATTCAATCTGAGAAAGATCTCTTTTATCGATACAGGTAACACGCAGATATATATTTTTTTTTATCGTAGTTGGTCTTTATGTTTAGTTATTTTTGAACATAAATGTTCTTTCATTTTTCCCAACATTATTATTTTTATGAGTGTCCTATGAATTCATATTTACATTTAGCTGTTGGGTGAGTATTAATTATTCAGTTACATATCAGGTTTTATTTGGATACAATTCATTATATTATTTTTGCATTTGTTCGGTGTTGTTTTTATTAGTGGCACAGGTCACATATAGGAGACAGTATTAAATTTAATAAATAATCGAATATCAATTTTAACAAAGCTCCCATGGTGTCGTTTATAATATAATGGACATATTACGGTCGGTTTTATTTTTTTGTGTTTTATATTTTTATTAAATTTAAATAATTCTGGTCTTTTGTAATTCATGTTACAATTTCTTTTGAGACCAAAGAAATCGTATATTGGCAACATTAACGAAATGTCCATCAAATTAACATTACACAGAGACCGATTGTGCAATATACGATCACTTTCTGGTAATTCTTGTTTAAAGTTTTTATTTTGTTATTGGTTTCGAATTTAATTCATTAATGGAAAAAAAAAATACACTTTTGATTTTCTTCTTTTATTTTCGCATCGAATTGGTATTGCACCTTAGCCCATTTTATGTGGTAGCCGTTGATCTAAAATTTAAATTAATTTTAATTGGATTCCAGCTGATGGGATTGTCTCACATGGCATAAACAAGTAAAGAAAAGTAATAACAACGATTTTATTTAACTCGTTAGTTGAAAAATCTGATATCAAATGCCAAAGTAAATATCACTTACAGTAATAAAAAAGCACAGCAGAGTATATTCCAATGTTAAGGCCCTTAATCATTATGTGGTTGGTTTTTTTTTTCATTTTTTCTATTTCAAATGATGCTAAAACATTAAATTTAAATATAGAGAATTATGTTACGATGAAAATACCACTCATTTCTCATTGTTTATCGTTGAAAAATTATTTTGCCAAGACAACAAAAATATAAATAATAGAAAAGTGAACTGTTATATCTGTTTAATATGGAATACCATCGAATGTGAATGAAACGAATAAAATAGAAATGATGATGCTGATGCATAAGTAACAATTTTTTTATTTTTCATTGTAACAATTCATTACAGCATTTATTTAAGCCATTACCATACACTGAATACTATTTGAATGAAAACGTGCATAACTTCTATACACCTCGTGTTGTTTTAAATGTTTACATTAAATCGATGCACTTAATACAGCTAATAACACGTTTCCCCACCGTTTAAGAGATGTCTAACAGTTACAATTGTAATTGAAAGAAAATATTTGTAAAAGGTACAGTCATATGCATTGTGTATAGGCATTTTTTTTTCTTCGTTTTATTAACTATATACAGAAAATACTATCGAAAAATTGTATTTTTTTGTTATTCATTGGTAAACAGTTTTCTATTTCTATCAATTCGGTTGTAATGTATCTCATGCTGTAGCTTTATTTTAATATTACAGGGTATCACAGGTAAGACCTTCACCTTAACATAATTAAATGCATGTAGAAGTATTTTGTGTACCACGTATTTATGCCACTATGCGATATTATTATCCGCTAATAGTAAAATTCAGTTGAGCAATAAAATTGATTGTGATACATTCAATTCCGTTTGGTTTATGCGCTTTTCCAATTGAAATTTATTAATTTACATATATCAAACAATCGATGAAAACCATCAACCAATTTTTATTTACTCGTCTTTTGTTTGAGTGTGTTGTATGATGCAGTTGACTATTTCATATTAATTAATATTGATTGGAAACGGATTACATTCAAAGACCGAATTCATTTAATTAATTATGAGAACCATGCCATTGGAAGAAAGTACAAAGTTACTTAAAAACTGAACATAGCAGTTAATTTTCGATTGATTAATTGAATTTTCACAAAAAAAAATCAATGATTTTCCTCATTTCAATTGATCGTCAAACGTAGTTTATCTACCGTTGCGCCATGTTTTAGTTTCCAAATTATGTTCCCCAGTAAAACGTCTTCTCTTGTAACGGAATCTAACTTTTGCAATAACGATTCACTTCACTTCTGTACAACAATAGCTGTGTTTATATTCATTTCAAACACTAGTTACCTCAATCCAACATCTTTCATTTAAACTACTTATGATTTTCTAAAGAAAAATTAACGGTTGTTCCACCTTAAATAGAACTAGTGTTAAACCTTACAAAGGTCATGTTTTTTACACATGTTGAACTTTTCATAGGAATTGTTGGAATTTCAAGTCCAAAATTTGAAATTTGAAAAAGCATTTTTAACATATTTAGGTGTTATTTGGTAATGTAACCAGCTTGACTCCGGAATCGTGTCGAATTTCATCTAAACATATGGATTCAATATCATTAGTCATATTAAACTATATTCAATTGGATGAATAATTTAACTTTATTTCATAAACGATTAAATACGTATGAATGAATACAAACACATTAGAAAAACTTCATTATACTTTCTGATTCAATGACAGTTCCTTCAATTTTATATTTTCATTTTCTATCGATGGATCATTAGAATCCGATTTGGCGACACTTGGATCATAAATGCGAAATGGTTTAATTTTATCCATGAATTCAACTCTTTTATTATTCAACTCGTTGTTTCCAAACTCCTGATGGGTCCATTGAAAGTAAACAGAATCGAACGTAAGTATGCCCTAAAACGTATAAATATTCATTAGCGTTCAACCATTTACCAAACATTCGTATTAATAATTACACATAATTTTTGAAAGTTAATCATTCGAGCACATTTAGTCAAATTCTGATATATCAGAGAATAAAGTTTGCTAAATGTATAAAGTTTTTCATCAACATATTTCGGATATTCAACATTTTTCGGTATCAGTTTGAATGCTTCCGCATAGCAAGTTATCAAACAGGAGTCAGCCACATCATTATCAATTAAACCACGCTAAAAATTAAGAGAAATAAAATCTAAAATACATACATGTAACAGTGATTTAACTTACTTCTGTGAAGTATAATAAACTTAACAAATCCGGTGTAATTGAATCCGGTTGATTCAAAATTTGATCACATTTCGAATCATCAATGCCGAAAATCCAGAGTAAAATTTTCATTTTCGTCACATCATCAGAAAAGTCTTCATAAAATGCAGGATACTTTGGATATTTCACTAAATGGAAATAATCAAATATGTCAAGTTCATAATAAAGAAAACGGTTAATAATAATTACATTCTTTTGAAGGATACTCGGCATCATAAGATTTCATTTCAAACTTCGATTCATAATTTTCCTTGGTAGTTATCATCTTGCTTGCAATACTCCGTTCTGAATTAAACAATGTGAGTATGAAACCGTAAGCTCTACATACAATTGATATTATTACATCAGAATGTGTAGGAAAACCGTAACGTCTGAAATGAATAATAAATATTATAGATCCATTCGAATAATTTAGTATTTCATTATTACATACTTCTTGTAGTTGCAAAATCTCAATTTTGGAATGTAATATGGAAATGTATATAAATCATATCCGAAAGAACCTAAGTATCGTAACTTAGTTTTAATCTCTGAACTCTCTTCTTCTAAATTGTCACACGCATAATATTCAATTGATTTTAGCATCATCTCATAAACTTCTTTGGACCTTTCTGAATCCATAAATTTCGCAATCTTGAATAATTCATATCTGAATGTCTTAGATGATGATTGAATTTTATGGCGTTGAATGTATTTGGCTGTATTAATGAACCGAAATTTAAAATGCCCCATATAATTATGAAATTTCTGTAAAAGGAAATAATTAGATTAAAATACTAGTATTTAATTAAAAACTGACAGTATACATGTAGAAATGTAAAAACCTAAAATACTCAATGCTTACCGAAGCCAATTCCTGTGGAAATTGTTTGGTAGTTCCCATAAGTGTAGCCATTATTGGTAATTGATATGACTCGATTTTTAGATAAGATATCAGAACTGACTTGTTATACTCAATTACAGTCAATTCATCTATGGCCAACTTCCGTGAATTCCAAACTTTCCAAATTCCGGGAAACATAAGGAAATCACTATCATTTGTAAGTATAGCAAATGCATTATTCTTAGTTGCGTAGATAACCATTTCACGATCGCATTTGCCTTTCGCGAAATGATAGAGATCTCCATACTTTGATAACTGGATTCTATTATCAACTACCGTTTTTAGGGAACAAGCAATCTCGTTGTCGATAATATGAAACATATCGTTTCTTTTATCGATTATCCATTCTCTTTGCATTTGATCAAGTGGTACATCAGTACCCAGAATATTAAACAGTGTTTGATCAACTTCATAATACTCATTTCGTAAGTTCAATGAATGTTCAATAGAATCCCAATTACGGAAACCATCAACAAAAAATTTTAATTCAGCACCAGCGTCAATTAGTTGCTTTAAAAAATGTTCAATTCTATTGATTACTGTGTTATATCGGAATCCACACAATAAATCCTCCTTTAAGTGGGAATAATAAATTCCAAATAAATCAATTACAATCAAACACTTTTTATTTGGATTGCCACTATAAAAAAGAAATTATTAAAATCCTATCTTTCCTCCTTAGAATCAACTACTTACGATTTCCATTGTTTAATTTCATTAAGAATATTAACCATCTTTTGGCCATTAGGAACAGACTTCATAAATGTTTCCAAACCCTTGACACCCATTATTATAACAACCAATTAGCACGTGAAAATCAAATTAACCACGAAAAAATATATACCAATTAAATGGAAAATGAAATATTCACTCAAATTATTTAGATGTAAACGATATTATTAATTATTGGAGAATTTCAAGAGTTTAGCAATTCCAATGTACTAATTAAATAATTATTACGTATTAATCAGATCAAATTTGAAATGTAAGTGAATAGAAGCAAAGAATTTTGACCAAGTGCGGCAGTGAAAACTTTACTCGGTATTTTACCCAATAATAATATTCATATCAGTTCTGCGATAACGCTTTATCCAACTTCAAAAATTCATTACTCATACTCGAATTGTTCTTTAATTAAATGTATTGAATTGAAAGCAAAACATGTATCTAAAATAACATGTATAAAATAGAATGATAGAATTAACAGATTAACAGATTATTGTATTAAATTACTGTAAATAGGTTTTAGTCCATAAAATAATTTAGATTTTATCAACCGATAACTTGGTAGCATAGTGTTTCATTTAAAATCTCCATATAATATAAAATTTCTTCATCTACTATGGTTACACTTAATTAATTAACTATAAATGAATGGTAGTTAATTCTTTTACTAAGTGAAGCTTACGTCAACTCAATTAACTTTAGACGTTTATTTAATTCAAAATGGAAAAATCACATTATTTATTAGAAATTCATTTAAAGTTTTATAAATAATATTACACTTAATTCAGTTCTAATTTCTTCAGTTTATATACTTCATTAGTTAACACTGAATCAGTAGAATGTGGATTTATAATACTTTAATCATAAAGACGATATTGTTTAACTTCATCCATTAATTTGATTCTTTTATTATTGAACCCGTTGTTTACATNAAACACATTAGAAAAACTTCATTATACTTTCTGATTCAATGACAGTTCCTTCAATTTTATATTTTCATTTTCTATCGATGGATCATTAGAATCCGATTTGGCGACACTTGGATCATAAATGCGAAATGGTTTAATTTTATCCATGAATTCAACTCTTTTATTATTCAACTCGTTGTTTCCAAACTCCTGATGGGTCCATTGAAAGTAAACAGAATCGAACGTAAGTATGCCCTAAAACGTATAAATATTCATTAGCGTTCAACCATTTACCAAACATTCGTATTAATAATTACACATAATTTTTGAAAGTTAATCATTCGAGCACATTTAGTCAAATTCTGATATATCAGAGAAAAAAGTTTGCTAAATGTATAAAGTTTTTCATCAACATATTTCGGATATTCAACATTTTTCGGTATCAGTTTGAATGCTTCCGCATAGCAAGTTATCAAACAGGAGTCAGCCACATCATTATCAATTAAACCACGCTAAAAATTAAGAGAAATAAATTCTAAAATACATGCATGTAACAGTGATTTAATTTACTTCTGTGAAGTATAATAAACATAACAATTCCGGTGTAATCGAATCCGGTAGATTCAAAATTTGATCACATTTCGAATCATCAATGCCGAAAATCCAGAGTAAAATTTTCATTTTCGTCACATCATCAGAAAAGTCTTCATAAAATGCAGGATAC
>JXOR01000970.1:0-47382 GCA_001014335.1 Coboldia fuscipes | reverse complement strand
GAATCCGGTTGATTCAAAATTTGATCACATTTCGAATCATCAATGCCGAAAATCCAGAGTAAAATTTTCATTTTCGTCACATCATCAGAAAAGTCTTCATAAAATGCAGGATACATTGGATATTTCACTAAAGGGAAATAATCAAATATATCAAGTTCATAATAAAGAAAACGGTTAATAATATTTACATTCTTTTGAAGGATACTCAGCATCATAAGATTTCATTTCAAACTTCGATTCATAATTTTCCTTGGTAGTTATCATCTTGCTTGCAATACTCCGTTCTGAATTAAACAATGTGAGTATGAAACCGTAAGCTCTACACACAATTGAGATTATTGCATCAGAATGTGTAGGAAAACCGTAACGTCTGAAATAAATAATAAATATTATAGATCCACTCGAATAATTCGGTATTTCATTATTACATACTTCTTGTAGTTGCATAACAATAAGTAATTATCAGGTAAATAATAAGGAGATGAATATAGCTCATATCCGAAATAACCTAAGTACCGTAACTTAGTTTTAATCTCTGAACTCTCTTCTTCTAAATTGGCACACTCATAATATTCAATTGATTTCAGCATTCTTCCATAAATATCTTTAGAATTTTCTGAATCCATAATTTCGGCAATGTTCAATAATTCGTTTTTAAAATTTGGTGCTGACGGCTGTACTTTACATGCTATCATATACTTGGCAACTTTAAAGAAACGATTGCCAAATTTTCCCAAAGAAGAATGAAATTTCTGTAAAAGATGAAAATGTTTCGATATATTAAGTATTTAAATCGCTTGTAATACATACCGATGTCAACTCAAAAGGAACATGGTCTTTGCATCCCATTAATGTGGCCAAAACTGGCAATTGATTTGACTGAATTTTTAAGGCGGATATCAAAGCCGATTTATTATACTCGAGTATAGTCAAATTGTCCATATCCAACATGTGTGCATTCCAAATTTTCCAAGTTCCGGGAAAGATAAGAATGTCGCTATCATTTGTAAGAATTGCAAACGCATTATTCTTAGTCGCATATGTAGCCATTGCTTGATCACATTTGCCTTTTGCAAGACAATAGACAACACCATACTTTTCTAACAGAATTCTATTATCAATTGAAGACCTTAAGGAGACTCCAATTTCTCCATCGAAAGTATAATCACCTAGTAATTCTTTTTCTTGTAATTGTTCTAGAGGTTCACCACTAGCCAATACTTTAAACAGACATACATCTTCTTCAAAGTACCGATTCAATTTATTCAACGCCGTATCTTCCGTATAACAAACATCAAAACCATTTCTAAAAAATTTTAATTCAGCACCAGCTTCAATCAGTTGCTTGAAGAATTGTTCGAATACATTAATAATAATGTTATATCGGAATCCACATAATGCATCCCTAACATGATTCTCAAATAAATAAGACCCACGAATTCCAAATAGATCAATAATGATCACACATTTTTCACTTGGGTTTACACTAAAATAAAATAAATTACATGTTAATCATTCTTTTGACCATAGTTTCAAGTAGTATTAGGTACTGTTTTGTAACTGATTATGGTGCGCATGGTCACTTGGATTTATAGAAATAATTACTTACACTTTTCTTTCTTTAATTGCATGTAGGATATTAATCATCTTCTCGCCATTCGGTACAGATTTCATAAACGTTTGCAATCCTCTGACTCCCATTTTAATTCAATTTATACAAGGTTACTGATCAAATTAATAAGTCAAACTGGTTAAGAATAACATCTAAATGAAAAAAATATAATTAATAAGCCTAATTTATTAACTAATAGAAAGTATAATTGCTTACTAAATTACTTATCAGTGAACGTTTTAAGAAGTATTATTAATAATTCTGACTGAGTACCGAATCGAATTTTCAAATATTAAATTCACTAATTTTATTTGCAGATGGAACCAAGTTTGCATTGAAACTGAATGAAATCGAACAAAATTAATCAACCTTTTTTTTGTAAATCAATTTGGGTAGTTTCCCATTTATTTTTTCAAGTGGAATCATTCGAACATCAAATCTAGAATCACATCTTATAATATTTATTATTCAAAATTTATCTCCCACTATTTAATTCGGTACAGTAGGCCGAGTGATCTCGATTCAACACGAACATTTGTCACAAAATAATTGGGACAATTTGGGACCATTGCGCGGAATATTTAAATTGGACAAATTCGTTCTAAAGTATATTTAGATAACATCATATCTAGAATCACATCTTATAATATTTATTATTCAAAATTTATCTCCCACTATTTAATTCAAATGTAAAATTAATTATAACAATCACCAATAATATTATGGTCAATTGACACCTGAATATTTACAATTATTCCCCAAATGATTTTGAATAAATAATATTATATATGCGCAAGCGTTTAAAAAAGGCGAGGTTCAATGTATTACGAATGGTTTTTGTTAGTGAAAAGAGTTTGTCTATAGTTTTTCTTAATTCAGTTTACTTTAATAAAAATAAAAATATAAATAGAATTAACATTTAATAATTAAACAATTGCCAATAACATTCAGTGATATATAATGGTTGATTTTAAATTTTATTGGAAGTAGTTGGGGATCAATAACTTGAACATACAATAAGTTAATATGTAAAATAAATTTTGGAAAATCTTAAAAATCGATATTAATGATTGCTTTCATCTCAATAATACTCTAAGACACATGAGATAAGAATACACAGTTTATAATAATAGATATACGTATTTGAAATTAAAATTGAATTTAAATTAAAATGGATATTAACTGGAAATATATTATTCTTATTATTAGACTTAGCATTTTGCAAAGTAAGTTTATGATAATAATTCTTCATTACCCAAAACATTGGTTTCCATAAAAGATCAATACTCACTCATTATATGATGTGTCATTTTATGTACAGATAGCTTCGCTTTGAAAAATGTCCAATTACAAGGACCAGAAGCCGTCCTTATGGGTAATGCAATCCGGCTGGAATGTTCATATGACTTAGAAAATGTAATTTATTTGTTATAAAAGATTCATACCAATAAGATTTAATGAGGAATTTTTTATTTATATTTTAGCTACCATTATATTCTGTCCACTGGTATTTAGATGACATCGAATTTTTTCATTATATTCCTGGTGAAAATCCACCTGGTGTTTCTTTTTCTGGTTTCAATATTGATACGTCCACATCAAGTGCTAATTCAGTTACTATCCTAGCACCAACTGTTAACCATTCTGGGATTTATAAATGTGAAGTTAGCACTGATGCACCACTATTTCATACTGAGTGGCATCAAACAACTGTGGTTGTTGTATCACCACCACGACAAAAACCACGGATTCAGATTGAAAATAATCCAACAACGACTTCTGGTCATTATATACGAATTGGAGATATTTTTAAAGCAAAATGTTTGTCATCACCTTCCAACCCAATGGTGAACTTTACTTGGATTGTGAATGGCCAACAACTTCCGGTAATATTTATGGTTTTTATGTTCTTAATCATGAATTATTATTAACGCTTTTATTTTCTTGTAGTTTTCATATTCCGGTTTACGCGATTTAAATGATACTCATCTATCGGCCATAGATAAAATCAAACACCAGCAACATAATTTCCCATCAAACACCGGCACCGTTAATTCAAATTGGTTGTGGCTAGAAGCATGGAGTGAACTAATATTCAAAATTGACAATAATCACATGAGTCCATTTGGCCCAGTCAATTATTTCCGTCCATTACAAAGAAAATTAAGTGTACGTTGTGTTACAAACATTTATCAACTATACCGTGCGGAAACAGAAATTCAATTAACGATTTTAGATGAAACTGCCCAACCGCCACCACTAATTCATAATAAGGAATTGGAAACGGATGATAATGATATTCTTGGCGGAAATCCGGATAATTCGCCGTACATGGGAAATGGATGCATACCAACGATGAACATTTTAATGTCGATTGTTTATATTGTCTTCCTTTTAAATTACATTGTTCTTTTTTCATACAACTGTTAAGTAAAACATCATTATGATTGTAAAAAGACATGAGAACAAATGAGTGAGATTTAGCAATTTAATAGCAATGTAAGTTACCAAAAAAAGTAAATAATTAAAAATGAAAATAATGTATTTTTAGTATAAATGAAATAGTAAGATGGAAATGTTAAAATGATTTTTCATATAATACTGAGTAGGTATATGTTAACGAAATGATATTGTTTATTTCATTTTGTAGAATTATATGTCTAATTTTTGAATTATGCTTACAAAACAAAATTAGGAAAATACTTACATGAGGTTGTTAAACAAAGATTGTACTAACTAATAAATATAATTTAATATTTAAAAACATTAACTGGTGATACAATATTAATGAGGAACCATATACAGTGCCATTTGAATACATTCAAATTCCCTCGACGAAAGATTCACTCGCGTATAATTTGATATTTTGTTAGCATAACTGTTTGCTTTGAAGCACTGAACAAAATTTTATCCATTTCCAACATCAAAAATCTACGATTAACGATTTAATTGAATTTTTAATGTTTCTAATTAACTGTGCTACTTGAAAATTGTTCATCTGGCGGTGAGGAGCTGAACTCAATGGGCATTCTACTCGCGGATACTATTTATTATTACGCTATTATGCGTTATTCTGATCGCGTTATTTTCATTTGTTAAAAATAAAAATTGTTAATTGAGTTGGAAAGAATTTCAGAATTGTTGTAGGTTCTTCAGTGTGAGACTACAACGAGATACAACTTGAATTAGAAATTGGAATATGAGTTATTATATGATTTTCATTCTAAAGTAACGACAACATAATTACCTACAACTAAGTATTACTGCTTACATGTTATAATCGGTTGAGATGGTAATTGTAATTAAGGATTACACGTGTAAAGTAATTAAATTTTTAATTAAGTCCTTAATACAAAGCTGTTATTATCAAGTTCAAAGTTAATTGCCTCTATTATCTTCAATATATTAAATGTATTGAAGCGCATATTATCATTTCTAAAATGCCTAATACATTTTCTAGAAATACAAAAGAATTCTGGTATTTCACAGAATGGACTTACCCAATGACGCGAAGTTCAAATAAGAACATATAAATTATGGATACATAATATTGTGTCTTGTTAAAATGATTAGCCAACGATTTAATTTAAACAACATAATTTCTTGATGAAATTTTCGATAAAGATCAATAATTTAACAAATATTGGTTTTAATTGAAACTAACATGGATTTATGTTATCTTTTACGATGCAGGTTTTACGATACTATTTAAGGAGTTTTTTCACCGTTTAACTGAATTATTAGCCAGTGATTGATCACAAAAGGCATTTCAAATAACGATTTCATTCATCAATGAAAAGTACGGTAAGCATTTATGGGTAACGTGTTGAATCAAAAAGAATAACGATAAAGTGTTCTAATTAAACATTGTAGAATTACTAATTGCACTGTGTTTTATTGGCTCCTGTGCCACAATTTATTGTGAACAATTGTGTGCTGGTGTGCCCGATGGCAGATTTGTTCAAGATCCTTTATCTGTGAGTGGATACTATTATTGTGTTAATGGATTGGGATATCATGGCAGATGTTCAGCCAGTTTGGTGTTTAATTTCAATACAGGAGAATGTGATTTCTTTAATAACATTTGTAACATCTATAATCCAAATTCATTTGTCGGTAGTCCTGATGGCCCAAATATTTATTTTGTTTGTGTGAATGGTTTACCGCAACAAAAGGGTTATTGTCCTGATGGATATGAATTTGTGCCGAGCAGACAGACATGCTCGATTGTTGTAAATGGTGGTGTTACGGTTTCCACAACACCTTCAACCACTACTACCACGACAAGGGCTACTACAACAACAACGACAACAAGAGCTACTACAACAACAACGACTACAAGAACAACGCCAACAACAACCACGACAACAACAACTAGAACTACTCCAACAACAACTACGACAACAACTAGAACAACACCAACAACCACGACCCCATCTACTCCAAGGACAACTTCATCGACAACTACTACTACTACTCCTAGGCCACCAACCACTACAACTACTACAACAACCAGAACAACTCCAACAACCACCACTACTCCTAGACCAACAACCACAACTACTACTACTACTAGGCCAACAACAACGACTACTACAACATCAAGACCTACTACGACAACAACCACAACTCCTAGACCAACAACGACAACAACCACAACCACAACTCCTAGACCAACACCGACAACCACCCCCTCAACAACCACCACAATGTCGACAACAACAACTACTGCAATGCCAGAATTAAATTTTAGATGCCCATCAACCACGAGTACCGGAATTCTTTTGTATCCTTACACTTCTGACTGCAGATGGTGAGCAATTTACTTAGATAATTATATACAAATATTACAGTTGAGTTTTCCATAATTTATTTTTAGGTACATCGCATGTATGGGTAGCCAAGCGAGACTTGTTGCTTGTCCTACAGGTACATTTTACAGTTCAAATCGTGGTTTCTGTTCATCAACTTTAATTCCCGGTTGCGTTTAATTGATACCAATCAATGCAAATAAACACTTCCTGAATGATTTGGAAAGTACATTCAACAGAATTGTTAACAAAAATACCAATTAAATTGTGTAATCAGTGTGTCACAGGAAATTCTAAATAATTATTAGCATTTTTACATTTCTTGGTTGCCTTCTATTTTGTTAAGATATCTCTAGTTATTTTGTTATCAATATTAATTATTAAAAACATTGTGTTACATTCAAACCATATATTGATTTTATACAATGTAACAGAAGTCAAATTTAAATTCATTATGATTCCTTCAAATATTTCTAGCTGTTAATGTGTTATCTTAGTGGTAACATCTCGTGTAATGATTGTCGGACATAAGGAAAACGTTTGTAAAAAGAAATAAAAACATGACTCAATTGATTGGGATCAGTGTTTCTAGATTAGTTAGTGTAAATGAAGTGGAAGGAAAATTGATATAAAAATGGTGTGAACAATGAAAAAGGCCATTCAGAATTGAATTTAAAGTGATAGAGTGAATAAAATGAAACGTAAGTTTTTTGACGTTATTCAGTTAAATTGAATGTGAAGTGATCTTCTATTGATAAATATGTTTATTAGGATTTGCATTAGCTGTTACCATTCTTGGATTAATCGGCTGTACCATGGCTGATTGTCCAAAAACTGGCACTGGCATGATTATGAGCCAATCAAGTTGTTCGGAATATTATATTTGTATTAATGGAGCTGGCACTAAGTTCACTTGTCCAGATGGTATGTTCTTTGACGAAGGCATGAGTGTATGTCGCGATAAAAATCTTGTCGAATGCAGTCTGAGTCAAGTGTGTCCAAAGGAAAAGACTGGAGTCAATATGGTGGGACATCCAACTGAATGTTCTTCGTAAGAGAGACACTAAGAATAGTAATTGAAATCAAATCAAATCATAAATAACATATTTTCTTTTAGATATTTCCTCTGTTTGAATGGTGAAGCACATGCAATGTCTTGCGGTGATGGATACCATTTCAATAATCGTACTGGTGCATGCGATTTACCAGAGAATGCAAAATGTTCCGTAAGATAAATATATGGTACGTTAACAAAATTTTATATTAAATCGTTTTCATTGTAGGAAGAGTATAGAACACCAACAATGTGTCCAGCTGAAGGTGTAATCCGTATTCCACATCAAAATAATTGCAAGAAATTCCTTCTTTGTATCTCAGGTAAATCATTTGAATACAATTGCCAAGGTGAACTTGTATTTGATGTAAGAACTGGCAAATGCAATTGGCCAGAAATCAGTGAATGTTATGATGAATTCAGTTATTAATTTACTTTTGCTATTTAGAATTGTATCACAATATAATAACAAATGAATCATTGTTATCTACTATTTAAACAATTTTTTTTTATCTGATTTTATTCTACATGGACGTAAAGTAGATAAAAGTCATAACAGTTAGGAATAAAATTTATAATTAAATTCTAAATGAAATTGACAATATTATCTATTGACTGGTTGATTTGTTCATCCATGCTTCACACTTTTTTCGTATCGCTTCTTTCTCGTGCCACGACTTGTCTTCTTTTACCAGCCAGCTATGCTTCGAATCTTTGAACACATTATATCCAAATTCGGTAATGGGAAATCCATTATCATTTGATTTTGTATCAATCATGTTCCAAATTGCCGACATGGAATTAGTTTCTAGATATTGATCACTTGTCGCCGAATCTTGTCGTTCACGTTTTAGCTTCTGTAATAAATTTTTGGTACATCTCTTAATCAATTGAGACAAAGAATTAATTACAAACCTTCTTTTCCTTATCAGTCAGTTTAAGTTGTTCCTGCATTTTTTCTAGAATTACTTCCGGTTCACATTCCGCTAAAATTTTATTAACTTCATCCATATACTCTGGATCATCAGTTAGTTTCGGTAAACCAGAATCAGGATCGAAAATATCCTTCTTCTCTTCTTCTTTGACTTGCAAGTTTCTTCTCAGTTTTTCTTGAATCTTGAGTATGATTGGATCAAAGCTATTCATCAGTTTTCGAGCAATGTCAACTCGATTCATAGAAGACATATTCATAATGGCATCCATGTAAAGTGGCAAATCATATCCAATTAAATGAGCCTCGGGATTAACATCACCCAATTTATCATCACCATCCAATTGTGTTTCATCGACTTCTGGAAAATCGGATTCGTTTAAGTAACGTAACATACTGGCAACATCACGCTTTGGTTTTGAAAATGAACTGGATTGAGAAGATAAACTATTCTTTGGTTCTGAGCTCATTGCTCACTTTATTGTACGAGTATTTCTATAAACATTATAAATAGTTAAGAATAAAATTTACAGTGTGATACTTGAATTTGATCCTTATTACTTAAATTCAGATAAATGCTTCACTGGTATAACTTTTTTGACTGTTTCAATCAGTTTTGAACAAAATAAAGAATACTTAATCTTTTTTAAATAACAATAACTCAAAATTTCCAATTAATCCTAATTAACGTGAATTTCGTTTTTACAATAATTCTAATTTAACTTGATACAATTCATATACCAATTATAGGTTCATCACTAATGGTAACAGATAAACATATTTGATCAATACTTTCCATTTTTATAAACAATCTACAACTACTATTCAACATTAAAGACATTACTCAATAGAATTTTTCTACAAGCAAACCTTTTAAATGGCATTTGCTACCTTGGAACTTTGTTTGCTCAAATAATTTTCTTGAACGTCTTTTATCATAAAATCAACCAATTTATCGAGATCATATTTGTGATTCCATCCCCAATCAGCCCTTGCTTCAGAATCATCAAAAATTTGTGGCCATGAATCAGCTAAAATTGAATATTATTAAGTGGAAATAAATAATGTTAAGCTGTCACAAATAATTAACTGAATACTTACCAATAGCTTGACGACTGTCTGGCTTATAGGTGATACGTAAGTCTGGCACATGTTTACTAACCTTTTCAGCCAATTCCTCTGGTGTAAATGACATTGCCGTTACATTATACACACGTCGTTTCAATGATTCATTTGGTGCAATCATAAATTCATATAAGGATCTACAAATTAAGTGCCAATTAAGTCAAAATTAAGTTAAGTTTAACAGATATTAATTATTTACCTTAAACAATCCTCAATATACATCATCGGTAACCGTGTATCTGGTTTTAGGTAACACTCATACTTCCCATGTTTGAGCGCTTCATGGAACATTGAAATAGCATAATCTGTGTAAAATAAAAATTGTACACATGACAAAGGCATTATAACATTTATCTTTGATTATTCCATAATAATATCATTAACGCATTGTTTCACATTATGAAAGTGAAACACTATTTAAATCATTTGAATTGTGTATCGCCTAATTATAATATACTTAACGAATTGCATATTGAATGTCATAAATTGTACATTACACATATGAAATTAACGTTATTAATTAGTGAAAACATTCCACTGTTCAAATGATTCATATGTATTGATATTTTACAAATTGAATTTTACCTGTAGTACCACCGCCTGGTGGATCACTGGAGATTACACCTGGGAATCGTAAACATCTGAAATCTAGACCAAACTTATGATGATAATATTCACCAACAAGTTCAGCGTGTACCTTAGAAACACCATAAATTGTTCGTGGACGTTGAATCTACAAGCGAAAAAACTTACAATAAATAAAACGTTGAAGAAGAGAACTTAAATTAATAATAAAACGCACCGTCACATTTGGTGTTGGATTCCGTGGACTGTCTGGGCCAAATGCTCCAATTGTACTTGGAACAAAGATTCGTAAATTATATTGTTTTGCCAACTCAATCACGTTATGTACTCCTTCGATATTCACTCTAAAATGATAATAAGATGTGTCTTCTTTTAGATACCAAGATCAATGAAATATCACATTACCTCACAGCCAATGGTACATTTTGTTCACCGATTGCACTCAAAAGAGCAGAAAAATGTATTAGCCAGTCAACACGATGATCCACAACGATTTTTTGCAATCCCTATAAATAGAATATTTTGAATTTATTGTAGTTACTACGTTAAACACCCAATAGCTAATCCATCATACATATACTCAAAGCTAAATAAATAATCAGAGATGTTTGATGAATTTTATGAATGCAAGGAACCACATAATACTTCATAAAATGTGATTCGATCATGAACCATTGTTAATTTTAAATATTGAACTTGACTTACTTTAAAGTCAAGAATATCAGCAAATTTATATGGACCGGCATCACATACTGCATCTGATGGTTTTATTATGTCCGATAAAATAACCGATTCATCACCAAATTTACTGCGCAACAACTTGGCACACTCAATACCCAATTGCCCCAGTCCACCTAAACACACGTTTCAAATCACATTGATGTAGGGCAACAAAAAATTGAACAATCATATCCACAATTCCCCAAAAAGAAAAATTATTTTAAATGAAAGTCACATTGTTATTGGAATGAAAAAAAAAAGAAAATTATAAGAAATGTTCATTTAAACGATTAGATAATATTGATGTTACCAGTTATTAATATTTTGGGTGGTCGTTGTTCGTTTACTTGGGACTTATGAAAAGAACGATTCCCAATAACACCAGCAATTGGACTTTGGGCACGAATTACCTCTTTACCAATGGTCAATATTCGACAAGAAAACCGATTCAAAATGTAATTAGACATCTTGTATATCGTACACTTTTCTGTTTTCTATCACTTTTGCCAGTGGAATTTCCCAAAAATTGCTCAAACAAATTGATTATTGAGAAACAGATGAAAATTCAAATGAGAATTGTTCTCGGCCAGAGTTGAAAATGCACTGTGTGTGATTGTTGCCGGGAAAAATCACTGTGCGTACAATATTTCCTCACGACTCAACGAAGAAAATTCGAAACGAAGTACTAAGATGATTTCCTCAGCTAACCGAATTAACTGATATTTGTTTCAATGAAAATGATTGATTCATAAGATATTCACAACCGGTATCTTTTATTTTCTTAAATGGTTTTTGTAAACATGTTGAAATGACATCAAATAAATCGCCATTAGTGAAATTAAATGTAAAAAAGTTTTCATTAAAAAATCACTTACCTTCATTTATTTGAATTTTCCGTCACCCTGTGACAACGATTTTCCTCGAACATGCGCCCTATTCAATTTTATGTGCGTAAATAATTCGATTTGAGGGCTTATTTACTACTAACTCTGAAGCTTTCCATACATAAATAGACGTCTGTTAGCACATAGTGACGTCAATCGTAATTTCCCTTTCATAGATATCAATTAATCGATAGTATACCGTTGAACTTGACAATAGATAAATATAATAACCAATAAAAATATATTGTGTTTGGGTGTTCAGTAAATCGACCATAAAACAGTCGGATTCTGGCCAATAACCGAGACGAATGACATGACTGCATAATATTGACCTAGTGGACGACAGAATACTTTCACTCTCAATACTGCAATTCAAGGTAGTATACCGGTCAATTCATGGCATGAATATCAATTGGTATACTTATATGTACGTAGAAACGAGCCCACTAAATATTGCAAATAAATCATTCAGCATGTCTAATAAACTGTTAGTTCCTAATCTTTAAAATAGAATTTATATGAAAACGTGAATTCCTTGAGTCCACTTATTTTTAGAATGGAAATCATCCGATGGACTTAAGTTTTCATTTCTCGTCACACATGTAATAACTACACGCATTTAGGTTCTATAACTAACATCAGACGACTCATCGAAAAATTATAAAACAGTAGCAAAATGTTAATTATAGACAACCGCTTTATTTTTGCATATCAACGACCGTCGTTTCAAATCTAATCGTTCAGCGTCACGTAACTGTTTCAAAATGAAAACAAAAATTAGATAACTCTTAAAGATGTTGTAATTTATTTAATGACAATCAAAATTTTAAACGAAATTACGGTGATTCAGGACGTTAAATTTTGAATTATTAATATTTTTGTGGACCTTGAAGAATTCACAATAGATCATTTATTTCGATTATGTCTTTAAAAAAATATGTTTTTCATCAAAATATTTCTTAAGAATCTTTCAACAATAGTAATTGTGGTAAGTCGCGTGCCCCCTTGTCTTCTGCTCCTATCGAAGGCACTAGTTAAACGCATGTAAGTGTATAATTATCACAATAAAACTGTAATTATTGTTATGAAATAATACCTTTCCCTTCCACCATATTCACTATTTCTCCACATACAACCCAAACAAACATCATCTGTAATGCTGCCACATATGTTGAGGGACTTCAAACGGATCATCAATGTTATCTGTGATCAACATTTTGTATCATAAATGTTGAGTGGAAAAAAATTGCGCATCTCTTATGTTCCGCATTGTCGACAAATATCAATTCGCGGCAATTTCTTATATGCAACCAACGTATCTGCTTTGTATGTTGCGCATCTTATTTTAGGTCTCTTCTCGCTTTTTCCATACAATAAATATTTAACAAAAATAATCGTCATCAAACCGTGAAATAATTAGATTTCTTTTAAATGCACACACATTTAGGTGAATTATGTTTCTATACCATTCATATTATGTACAGTATATCTCATATGTAGAGAAAATGAACGAATTTTATATGTTGTGTGATATACATTACTTAAGATTTGTATTACAATTCACTAAAAATAACGCTATGCTTGAAGAGATTCATTCATTGTTATAGAAATATAAAATAAAAATTTCATGCAATTTATTCGTATGTTGCAGAGAACACCTTACCTCCTCATCAACGATTAGTGTTTCACCTGTTTGAGTGCTTCTTGTTAATATGAATTTTAGTTTTCTGCTGGATGTTATACCGAATAGATGGTTTCTAATGACGATTGTGATTTTAAAATTTCCTTATTCTCTGAATAATAGGATTATTTAAGTGCATTTATTGTTAAGTTTGGACAAAAGTGATGAATAAATTTGATTAATATTCAATAGTGAATTAATTGAAAAGGAATCAATTGAATTTTGATAAAATTACAGTGAAAACTTTCAACAAGTGTACAGTTCATCATACATTAAAACGGATTATAAATTTTTTACAACGTACAACAGATAAAATTCATCATCCAACGACTAGAACTTTGTCACCAAATTACTCTGGAAGCGTAACTAACGATCTCAGTTGAAGTACCGCAAATTCATAAATTCATATAAAGAGAAGGTAAACGTTACTCATGACAATGATCATCTAGATTTCTGGGGCCTTTTAATTCAACTAACTATTCAATCATAATTTTGTATTACTGTAGTTTTTCGCACTTATTTCCACCATAAATTTTCCAAAAATGATTTCATTAAAACCAACATTAGAGATCATCCATGTTCCATGTTACGTCATATTTGTTTTTCAAATGCTTCTCATTTATTACATTTTACCAATGATTTGCATTTATGTTTGCATTTTAATTAACCCATCATTTTCTGTTGTTAATTTATGCATTTTACCTATTTCAATTGTAACAATATTTACCATTATAATTCATCTAATATGCAATTGAATTTGCAATACATTGTTTTCAATTCCCATTGAATAGGATATTGTTATGTTATATATTGCATAACGTACTAATTCATGATTGTGTTACAATGAAATCAATACATGGTCAATATCTAATTTAATTCAAATGAAATTACATGGACTCCTTTAAGTGGTTTTGTGTTATTCATTCTCAATTGTGATTTGAACAAATGTGATAATGGCCATAGATCTCTTTAATTAAACACAACATTTAGTGACTTATTATTGATCCAATATATTTTTGTTTTGGAACATTTGCGGATTTCTGGTCCAGTGATTTTTATTTATGACTTCTTGTACAAGTGATTCAACAACAATGACTCTCTGAATCTTAATGTTGTTCATCGTCTTTTAAAATGTAAACAGACAGAGCTTTAATAACGTTCATTACCGAAATGGAAATTAAATAACTTGATAATCTCTTTCACTTTCACTTGGATAGAATCACCCATATGCATTCACCTATACTCATTTAAAATGTTTGTAGTCAATATAATAATAATAGTTTTTAAATTTAAATTAATTCGATTGTTTTCAGCCAGTCTATTGGAAATGCGATTTCATATTGCTGTGGACAATGATTTAGTGCATCCACAGAATGATTAAATTAACATTGATTGTATTCACGTTAACGTGGATTTATTGCAGCACCGATGATTCGTTTTGTCCTCCGCAGGAATTGATTTTACCATGTCGTTGTTCGCAACGGTCCAATGAAGTTCAAATTTGGTGAGTGACTTAGTTTAACGAAACGATGATATATGTATTGTCATACATTTTAATATGAAATGAATTCAATTGTTTCAGGTGCTCACATTCAGATTTGCCACGCGTTCTGCATGGCATTAAATCCGTTGCGAAGACAGTGAATCATCCAATAGATGAATTGATTTTAGAAAATAATCAATTACCATCATTACCCGGAAGATTTTTTTCACCATTGCATGTGTTAAGGTTGATGTTACGTTATAATGCATTGGAACGGCTCGCTAGTGGCTGGTTAAGTGAACTCGAGGACAGTTTAGTGGAAATATTTATTGTTGAGAATAATTTACGGTCAATATCAGTGGACAGTTTAAATGGTTTTCGTAAATTAGAAGCGGTTACAATACAGAGTGAACATTTAAAAAGAGTTCCTGATTTCTCTGGTTTGACAAATTTAAAGTATATTAGTGTACAAAGTGCATCATTGTTTGAGTTAATGGCTGGAACATTTAATGGCCTTAGTAATCTTGAAACAGTTAGTATAAACGGGAGTCCAGCTCTCAATCGTCTGGAGGCTGGTCTATTGGTTAATATCAGAACGTTAAGTGGTTTAAATTTTGCCAACAATGGTATCAATTGGATACATTTAAGAGCTTTAGCCAATTTGCCAGGTTTAAAGGAATTGGATTTAAGTGGAAATAAGATCACAGATGCTGGAATGATTGGCAGAGCTGTGAAAGATTTAACGCGTTTAGAAGTTTTAAAACTGTCGAGGAACCATATCAGTGTTTTGAATGAAGGAAGTTTCGTTGATCTACCAATGCTAAAGGAATTGCATCTGAATGATAACATCATCACAGCAATTCATCAAGGAGCATTTCATCGTATACCGAATTTAAAAACAATTCAATTTCAAAACAATTATCTGAGTCGTATTCATCCTGAATCGTTTCTACAATCAACTGGCAGTGGAGTAGAATTTGTTCAAATGCAAAACAATGCAATTACTAGAATAGAAGAATTGCGTTCTATTCTGGATTCATTACCAATGCTGAGATTCCTCGATTTGAGTTACAATAAATTGGAAAGTATTCCATTTGGTGCAATAAGAGGACATGCCAATATTGAGCAATTACATTTGAATCATAATCAAATTAGAATGATAGAAAAAGATTCATTTATGGCAATGCCAGCGCTACGTGAACTTCGAATGAAGAATAATAGTTTATCAGAAACATTACCTTTACCATTTTGGAATTTACCAAACTTAAAAGGATTGGATTTATCATTGAATCGTTTCAAAACGATTGATTCCATTTTACTTGTTGGATTACCGTCACTGCGTCACTTAGACTTGAGTCAAAATGATATTTCTGTTCTTGAACCGAATACTTTTCAAAATGCTCCAATGCTGGAAACCATTAATTTGTCAGAGAACCAAATAGGTAACATTCATCCCGTTACATTCAGAGCTTTGGACAATTTATTTGAGTTGGATATAAGTGGTAATCAGTTAAGGGAAATGATTAATGGATTACCAAGAATAGTGGAACGTGTCATTTTACGTAACAATAAGATTCAAAATCTACCACTTCCATCACATAAATCGTTTGAATTACCGAACCTTCGAATGTTGGACATTAGCGAAAATTTAATTCAACGTCTTCCCAGGTCTTCACTGAAATCATTGAAAGAGCTGAGAGTTTTAAATTTGGCCAAAAATCGACTCCAATCTATTGACGAAGAAAGTCTATTGGGATTAAATAAATTGGAGAGCCTTAATATGCAAGACAATCGATTAATGGCATTCCATGAGAAAAGTATGCAAAGTTTAAGGGAGTTAAAAGATCTAAACGTGCAAGGGAACCGAATTGAATTACTCACAGAACATGTTATGGATAATATGGAAAAACTAGAGCGATTTGATATATCACGAAATAATTTAGTTGAAATATCACCGGGAAGTTTTCGTAAAACACGATCATTACAATCAATTGATTTATCGGAAAATCATATAAATGGTGTACCAGACAGTTTATTAGGTTTGTCCGATTTGAAAGAATTGGATTTAAGCTTTAATCAAATATCAAATCTACCGGATCCAATTGTGAATAGTTGGCGGGGTATTGAAGAGTTAAGAATGTCGAATAATAAGTTGCCACATCTTCAACATGGTTGCTTTAGAAATTTACCATCCATCCAATACCTGGATTTATCCAGTAATGAAATACATGTTCTGGAGCCCGGAGCAATATACAGTTTACCAGAATTACAAGAGCTTGTTTTGGCTGATAATCGAATTCAAGAATTACAGGATCGAGTATTTGAAGGACTGCCCAATTTGCAAGTAAGTCCAATTTTAAATCCCTTCAAATAATAAATTCATGAGATGTAACTCTTTAATTGACAGGCTGTTCATTTACAACAGAATAACATTGGCTATATTTCACCAAATTCATTTATACAATCTCCCAATATCGTATATATGAATCTTTCTACGAATCACATTAGGTATTTAGAGCATACAGGACTTAGAAGTATTCGAAATGTTGAAGTGTTGGATCTGTCAAATAACGGAATCCGACGTATAACTTCGAATCCTTTACGTGGATTAGATTGGTTAGTTGAATTGAAACTAGATGATAATCAGATTTGTAAAGTTCAAGGTGAACCATTTGTGTCAATGCCAAGATTACGTGTACTTTCAATGAAGAATAACAGAATGTCTATGCTACCAGAGAGAACATTCCGCAGTTTACGTGGAAATATTGCCGTATTGGATTTAGATGGTAAGTCACATTTATTTGATTAAATACTTTCATCTGTACAGCAACTCACTTTGTCTATTATAGGTAATCCGTTGGAATGTAGTTGTGATATGTTATGGCTACGAGCTTGGCTTCAAGAAGTGGATAGTCATTATCCGGGTCCTCGATGCCATGATGGTAATTTATTAAGGGAAATGCGATTGTCACGCAGTGATTGTCCACCGCCAGATGAAACGAATTCAATAAATCATTCAAATGGTCACAATACAATACCGTTAACAAATGAACATGGTGATGTGTTTGTTCGAAAACTGGAAAATAATTTATGTGATATCGATCCTAATGAGGAGCTTACACTTGGTCCCATTCCACCTACACCTACAGAGAGTGAATATTTTTATGATCAATATATTGATGTACCATTAATCAATGACACAAAGTTTGGACACATCAATAACACTGATAGAATACCACCAATTTATGATCGTTTACCAGCCAATGCCCAGTTAAATCCAATTAATTTAACAAACACTCTGTTAAATTACAATCAGTTTAAACAACAACAAGAATCTTGGAAGAATCAACAACGAGGTGGTCCAGCATTCACATTCTTTGGTTTACCAATACCTAGTTTAGGTAACTTGTGGAATCAAAAAGGTAGAACAGCTAATCATCGTGCTGTTACTGGCACCAGAGGTAAGGGACGAGTTCAAATTTACAGACCCGATGATCCACAAGTGCAAGAAATCTTAAAGCATAATGGATCATTTGATTGGTTGTCAGAGCCATCGTATGGATCACAGATTATTGACGAGAAACTGGAGCAAGAGAGTAATCTCTTACGTTTTAAACGACCTCACTTTCAAACAAATTTTCCGCAACCTCAACCAGAGGCTGGTGGATTTTCACCAATAATACCGGGAGCCTCAGGTGGTTTTATTCCAAATAGGGATCCGTTTGGAAAAGAGTCAACTACATTGCCATCACAGCCACATGAAGCGATTGATCAGGAAGCCCAACCGGATCATAAACGAAGAAAAATCACTAATGAATCTTTGTTATCACTGAATAACTACTTTGATCGTAATTTTACTAAGAGCGAAGAAATAAATGATGATAAAAAGGATGGTCATGACGATAGGAACTTGTACGAAGAATCAAAGCGATATAATATAGTTAAAGATCCTACACCTGTACCTAATCTAGCGGATCAAATCGTTGTCATAAATAAAACTGGTGACATTCATTTAATTTCTAGCACTCTTCCAAATAATCCCCAAAATACGAATCGATTGAATACTAAAATAACGATTCTTGATGAAACAGAGCGACCAGAAGAGGAGCAAACATTGATAGAGGTTTCAACGGAAGCTACTACCTTGGCTACCATTCGTAACAAAACTTTAGTAACTGATAATATTCAGAAGATTAAGAATCTTACCAACTATAATTTCTGGAATGACACCAACTTACCAGCGAGTACTTTAAGCGGTCTTGTAGCACCTGGTGCTCAACAAGGAGGTTACCATCGCACTCCACCCGGTCGTCCTACCATCACTAAAGTCTTCACAACACCGGCACCAGTTGTGCAAATTGAAGAAAGCGCATCACGACTCACCAAACCTTTACCCGATGAATTTACTAAATCAGAATCACCGTTCCTTGCAGCTTCGCCAGAAGAACAGATTCCTAGGAAAAAGAATATGGATTGGTATTACAATAATTATAATAAGACTACCACGATATCACCTAATTACATTCAATATGGATCAATTGGCCTTAAACATATACAATCAAATGGAATTAAATTGAATTGTTCAGCATACTTTGTGCTTGTTTCAATGTGTTTAATAATGTTTAACATATACAATTAGTGATAAATCTCCAATAATCAGTGTTTAAAATTAATGCTCAATGAACAATCATTCAGTTTCATTTGCTCTTGTTCGTATGAATCGCGATTTTTATAGAATAATAGTTGTACAATGTATGTGATGGGGAGATTTTGTTTGCCTGTTCCAATTATAATGAAAATGTAAAGAAATTTCAAATTTTCCAAGAAATTATCACAAAATTGTATTTGTTGGAACAGGCGAGCATGAGAACAGGATATTATCTTGCAATGAACATTAAAAAGAAGAATTTTAAAAATCTGAATTTTCTGAAAAATCAAATCGGGTTTCAAAATTGCTGTCGGAATTCCGTTGCAATCTCGTGAACAATTGATTTTTGAATCGATTCTTTTTTGAAATTTCAATCGATCAATTATTAACAGATGAATCGAACAAGAGCCAAAGTGAGTGTTTTGAATCACTGCTAATAACCAAAATTAATTTAGTTTTGCATAGTGACGTAACAATGTAATTAAGAATTTTTAGTAAATACATAAATCGTTTTACAATAATAACTATTGAACTTGTTATTGGATTTAAATTAATTTCAGAATAACAAACAAATGAGAGCATTGGATTTTCTTTAGAATCATTTATTCAATGTTGTATATTTAAGGTAGTTATAATTATATGTAAATGTATTATTTTTTTTTGTTTATAATATATGATGATAACCTTAATATATGTATACGTTACTTGTTTTATCCATTACATTATTGATAATATTAGTAAAAATTGTGTCTTTTGTGGATCCAAAATTATCGAACAAAACCGTTCGATTTATTTTCTCGAGGTATTAATAACTACATTCATTTTTAAAATCAATTAACAATATTACATTAGAATTTAACGTTATCTACTTATTAGTCGGATACGATACAATATCATATTAAAATGTTTTTCGGAACTAACGTTTGTAACAATTTACCAATTTGTGATAATTTTTCATTTATTTTATATTTTAGCATCAAAATTAACCAAAAAATTAATGGCACCACTGGGTAATAAAAACTATAAATATCAATGATATTAAATAAATAGTTAGATATTTTCTACGGTAGACATAATTTATTGTATAATTCGCTTAATATTCTTATCAATTAGCTTAAATCTTATGTTTAAATTCTCTTTTAGTCAGCGGTTATTTGTATTGTAAAATGATCATTCACTTAATTTAAATGCTAATTATTAAACGTTATAAAAGAACATAAACGATTTCACCACTTCTTCACTACTCCATTATGAATAATTATGTAAATTTTAAACAAAGTAATCAACGCACTTCTTATTATTAGTTGAATTATTCAACGTGGTCGTTTTAAGAGGCACAATCGATGTTGACACAATATTAATCATGTCCTTTTTAAATAAGTCATAATGATCAGTTTTATGTAATAATTTACCAAGCGATGAACATAAATCTTTTTTATCAACCAATGTTGATTGGTTACCACCAATAGTGGTGGCATTCGGAAAATGAAGTCCTGTTGTTTTTGATAACTTAGCGAATAATGAACAATTGGTACATGATGCCGATGATTTTATTTTACCATCGGATGCTGTCACCTTAATTGGTACTGTACAATGAAGATTAAATGACGATGAACGTGTTACTGGATACATAGCCTTCGGTGTTGATAACGGATTTTTTATATTTGATTGACTAGCAAATGACTGTTTCCGCGGTGATATACTCATATTCAAAGAACTAGTCGTATCGGATGTCGACTGATGCTAGGATGATATAGAATTTGTATCAATTCCCTTAATCGCAGATGCGCTTCCATTACTAGTGCGATGAGAGACATCCTCGGATTCTGTGCTTTGTTGTGACACCTGTTGATTCCTCGTCATCTAAAAATTAATTTGAATCACCACATAAATTGTTAATTGCTATTATGATTACCAGATGAATACCAATAAAACCCAAATGGTACCAAAATGATAACAGATCATACAAAAATATAAATGATATCAATGATAAAAATAATGCACGACATTGTTTTGGTTTTAGGAATTTTAGCCACAATAAGCATAAATAAATGTCTGATAAATGAATATCAGACACATGAATCATTAATATAAACACAATCACCTTAAATGACTGTTAGTACTGTTAGACTTACATTAGTTTGACTTAAAGAAGAATTGTTAGGCATTTGTTCACCTGATGAACCCATTGGACAGACATAATCTGACCATTCATCACCACCAGAACCACGTGAACTTTTCTTTCTTTTCAAAGAAAATTGTGATTTTTTCGGTGTCTAAAAATGTGAAGAGATATCAATTAGAATTAACATTGACTTATGAATAATTCAGAAGAGATATTACCTTCACTTTGGCTGTTAATGTCAATGCCTGATATCCTAAAGTATTCTGTGCTTCACGTTTCGCTTGAATTACATCACGTCCCAATAATTCTTTAAAATGAGTACCTAGATGACGGCGCAATAGTGTTTTACTCACCGGTATACTCAATAAATCAGCAAGCAATTCTGATGTGAATCTTGGCTCAAACATCATAAGGGCACCATGTACACCAGCCCCTCTTAGATTCGGTGCATACTCTGCCAAATCCACAACTCTAAGCCACTCCATAACACGATGGGCTGTCCAAAATGCCACTTTGTCCAAATCGGAACTATTATCGTCAGCTGATGACCGTCTGATTAAACATTCATCATTCCAATTATTTTCACGCATCAACTGAATAGCTCTTCGCAGACTAGCAACATGCAATGCTGAAGTTAAATGAAGAGTATTTAAATCATCCAATGTCAGTTTGTGAATCATTCGACCATCCATCCTAGCTGCTGCAAATGCATCTTTATGTTGTGGTAGACCAATATCATCTAACCATCTCATTACCTACAATCAATAAATGCACACAGTTAGAATATTAATGAATTAAAAAAATTCGTTTATTCAAAGTTACCCATGAACAATCCAATTTGCCGGCATTCTTTATAGCATTGTCCTTCTCTTGGCCACTTAAATCAGCAATAGCTAAAACGATTTTCTTTCTATGCAGCGGCGATTTTAAATTCAATTCCTTTTCAATATCAACTGGTGATGCTTTCGCTAATTCAGCACCAGATTTGACCCATTTTCTTAAATCTTCTTCACAATTATTCATTCCCATTTCATCGAACCAAGCACATAGTGCATCAATATCCCATGCCTCAAATGATAATGACGACCGTTTACTATTAGATTGCGACCAGCCTAAACGTGGACCAGCTGTGGCACGTACACCACCACGAGTAAATTCACTATCATTTCCTAAATCTTCAAGGTTTCCGCTATTGCTGCGTCTCAATTTTCCAAATATCTTCCGCAATCCTTTGTTTTTCTGTCCTAAACTAGGTGATGCAACTGGTTGTGGAGTAAAACTTCGTGGCGCCTCATTAGAGTCATTTATTATCTTCTCCGATTCAGCTAAAAATAGTAAAAAAAAAACTTATTAACAATCTTACAATGAATCCTTAGAAGCACATTTAAGAGACATTTAAAAATGGATTAAGAAGCATTTGCAAAGGCCACGTGTTAGGTTTTCCACATCGTAATGAAAACAATTACTCAATCAATGAATGTGTAGTTATTCGATTGAAGAGATTTTAGTTAAATTTGTTTGTTTTTCTATTCTTTGTATCATAAATATTTGTCCTAAGGAGTGCGCTCCAATAGGAACTAATTAAACGTATAAACGGATTTTATATAGTTATTAAATCAGCAATAACGTGCAAACAATAGCAAGAAAACTGAATAGTAAATCAACATTAATTATCATCATATAACATCAAAACAAGTGTGAAAAATTATTAAGAAATAAATTGGAAAAAACCACATCAATATTAAATACGTATAAATAACTAACGTTCTGTGTAACATATCGCGGTATTAAATAAAATCATTAAGTGAGTGTAAGTTTAAAAGAAAAATAATATAATCACAACAGAAACGATTGAATTTGTCTTTCGGAATTGATAAAAAAAAAACATAAGAAATCATTCGAGATTTTGTTTATAAAAACCTAAATTTGGTACAGAGAATCCTCTGTGTTTTTGTAAACCGTTCAACGGATGTGTCTGTTGTAGTCGCTGTTGTAGATGCGGATGTTGATATAGGACGAGTTGATGATGATATACATTTGAGCAAGAAACACCACCATTATGTAAATTATCAAAATGTTTACCGAATGCAACTGAACGTTGTTGCTTTGGATTCGCATTTGCATCCGTTATAGGACTACTGTTGGTTATTGAATTTGCTGAATCTGTCATATGATGATTACTGGTAATTGGTGTACTCGAATTTCCTGTAGACATCATTGCATTGTGATACGATTGCCTTGGTAAACTGTTGTACTGATGGTCTGCCTGACGACGATACGAAGCTGGCGGAGTCTACAAAAATTGAATTAATTTAACAAAATTGATCAAACCAATTTAATAATAAAATTGTATATTTTCCTGTACCTTTGGCGTAGCTGGACTCGTTGTAATAGTTTGACTGCCCAAACTCTCATGCAACGATCCGGTTAATGATGAAACTGATGTTGTAAACGACCGACCCGTTACACCAACAGGTGGCCGCTTTGTAGGCATTGTATTCACCTGATTATTATTTATTTGACTTGAACGCATATTATAATTTTCACGCTCCATTGCAGCTAATTGTAACTTGTATTCACTTATTGTTGACATTAATTCTAACTTTTGAGTCTCAAGTGTTGATCGCGCCAATAGTTCCTAAAATATAGTATGTAACAAATAGTCAATAAATTTTCCTAAAACTCATCATATTTTTTGTTGAATGATGGTACTTACACGCTGCAGTTGATCTTCAACATTTTTCAGTGTTTGCGTTTTATCAGTAATTAAACGTTCCAAGTCAATGATTTTATCATTTTGTGCTGATACTTGTTCAGTAAGTACTTGAACTTGTAGTGCCAATGACTCCTTGTCTGTTTGTAGGCGTCGCAAACGTTCATCGACATCCTGACGCTAACACATGGAATAAAAAAAAGTAAAATACTAATTAAAATACAGATTCAAAGAGTGTTATAGTTAAGTCTTGTACATAAAAACAAAGATGCACATATTAGAATGGTTATAAAATTATTACTATTAGTGATAAAGTAAAATTAAAACCCCATTAAATTATAGGCAAGTTAATCCATTTATATGCCGCATTTGGTTACGTTTAGTCAAAAGCATTAGTTTCAACATTTGGAAATAAAGGTATGTATGCTTCGTTTAGTAAAAAGAATCAAAAGTACCATTCCGGTTGCTATTTAAAAGCATTAATTATAATGTTCATCACATTTATGTTATTCGTTGGTATTAAATATTATTTCGTATAAAACATATGTATGCCATTTTTAAAATTATTAATGTGATACATTAAAATCCATATAGAGACCTGATTTCCAGCCCAACTCCCACTCTTTATATCATATGGATAAAACGGTGGTGGCGGTGGTAATTGAAAATATCGATTACAACATCCACCGGTTGAAGTGCCACTGCCGTTTGTACGCGTATCAGATATTGGTATTAGCATACCATTGCTACCATACCGATATAGATCTTGTTGCCGCCGTTGGTAGTCCAGAAAACGTAGATCTTCACGGCTTGATACATGATGTAAATATGAATTACTACCACCAAAATGATTGTATACATCGGTACACGAACAACTACCACACGGTGGAAACGGTGGTGGCGGTGGAAATTCACAAAAACTAGGACACGGCGATTTTCTATGATGGTGATGCGAATGCTGTGGCTGTTGATAATCAACACCATGTCGATGATGATGATGTTGACCCTCTGGATTGTGAATAAATAAAATATATACAATTTTATTCTCTCAACATATAACTTAAGTAAAATAATATGATTTTCTATATATTTTTTTTTAATAACCTCGAAGACTTGAACTAGATTGATTACGTGAAATCGATTTTTCTTTCATTGAATGTGTACTACGGCTTTTATTATCTCGTTCATGACGATTTGTCTTTGGCCGGCGCCTATCTAAACTACCCGTTGACGGACGTGGCGGTGGTTTACCATCAATTAATAATGGACCACTAGCCGTGCCACTAGCTTGATGATTTTTATTATCACCATCCGGCCGAATCCAAGTGAAATCATCATCACAGCATGTGGATTCATCTATACATTGAAGATGAAAAACGCAAAATGTAAGAAATTGTTTCCTTTTGTCGAATAAACAAAACAAGAAATTTAATTATTGACGCCCTTAATCAATACATGACACAATTTCTATTTTATTAAAAATCAAGCGACCATGTATTTCTTGATATTTAATTTAACAACTAATAGTTTCTGTGGAAAACTTTAAGGTAACAAAATTTTCACTTGCCAGTACTACGATAACAATTATTTGATGATTTTGAGAATTTACTTTTACACTGATTATCACTTTCAAATCCTTTTGTATATTCATAACGAATCTCAGAGGAGCGATCATGATAGCATAGGGACTCTTCTTCAGATGATAAACAAGACGTTGTTGTCGTTGTATCTTGAAATTGTGGACCATTTGATGTGGACGATAGTAAATTCTCTTGTGACTCATCCGCTGACACTGTATTCTCTTCATCATATTCGTTTACATGACGATAAAGACATGCCGCTACTGAGGGATCAACATCTAGATTATTTATATCGATCACCTTTATAGTGGGTAATGCTGGTAACGGTAAATCCATAAAATCAGTATCGTCACTCGAGAGACTACGCTCTTTATTTACCACTGTCAATTCGTTTTCATCCATTCCATTCACTAAAACTGTCGTATTTTCCTTGTAGTTAAAATTTAATTCAAAAACAGTAACACAATACCTGTTCAACTAATTTTATCAGGTAAATGACACTGACTATCTGATTTTAAAAAATACAATTGCAAATAGAAAAACCGTTAATCAAGTGTTCAAAAACAAAATCGACTTTCTACAAGCCGGAAAACACTGTATCGTTAAAATAAACTTTTTTTTTTTTATTTCAAATTGCTATTTTACTTCAGTTTATTTTAATAAAGAATGTTCCCTTTGGGGAATCATTTTTGTAATTTTTCGCTTTATTTAAGACAAAATAATACCGAAAATTTCATATACACTAGAACGACTAAACGGAAAATTTAAAAGAAGAAAACTGAATACAATATAAACGCGTTCATTCAGTGAATGAAAAACTTTTAGATATTTCACGTTTTCGAATTCTTTTTCATGACAATACGCCGCCAGTGTTATACACTTGGAATTCGGTACACATTTAAAATAAAAAAAATAAACCTATAAAGCTAAGAGATAAATTTATAGGAATCCAACCAATCCCAATGGACGACGACTAACAGACGCTGTGACTCAAAATAATTCTATATAAAAATTCAATGTAATTTCTTTCCTCGTTTATCAAATTAAATAGAATTAAATGTAAACTGAGAAATAAATATGCAACCTAAAACATTCTGATAAATACAAGTCAGTTGGCACTGTTTAAAGTCACTAAATTAAAACACGCGAATAATAAAGCAATCCCTTGTTATAAGATTGGTCCACTTTTCTTCTTTTGAGGTAACTTAAATCAAAACCAAAATTATTTTTTTTACGTCCTACTTAAGTCCAATAATTTATGTTCATTGCTAAACATGGATTTTCACAGAGAAAAACAAAACTTCGAATGAAATTGAATTTTAAACGCCTTTTCATCCATTTATAATTTTTCCCTACACTAAATAATTTTCTTTCTGGACACCGAAAACTACACACCAGACAGTCACGAATACGGTATTTAAACTGATTATGTTTTAAATAGAAAATTCGAATAAAAATAATAATATCTATTCGTTATTATTATTAAACTATTTTTATAGTAATGCATCAATACCATTTCATGTGTACACCAGATTGTATATGAAAAGAACTAGCGAAGAATTAAAACATAAACCATTTACACTAATTTTGACTATGATTCGTGTATACATATTGAAATAAAAAAGAATAAGTTGGAAAACTCTTATGTTATTAGATATCGTCGGTTATATAGAAAATTTGATTTCAAATAGAACAGAAAATTATAAAATTAGAACACGATGTAAATAACAAAAAAAAAAAACATACAAAACACATTGGTCCATATGCCTGGCATCATTATAATCCTCTTCATGTGCCTACTGGCAACCCTCGTTACTTAAATTATAAATCAATGCACAACTACAAAACACTAGTCGATAGTTATTTTTCACCAGACCCATCCATGACGAGTTATAGTTATTCATAAGTCCAATATCGAAACATTTAATTACAATTCACTGTAATACTCGTAAAAGACCAAAATTTAATTTCTGCTATCACAATTACGCATTACTAACGCCATTCAATTAGAATTGTTGGCATTCAGCCACCCAATTATAATCAAATGCTTTTCATCTCTCACTGCTCTGATTTCCTATGAATGGATTTTACTTCTAACATTTAAATCATTCTCGACAAGTCCAAAAATAAAAAATATTAAAAGTACAATTATTGAAACTGTATTCATTTAGCATAAACATCATTAATTGGCTTCAAATAGAGAATCTCATTGATGGTTTATTACACTTTCATGCCATCACTATCACCATCATCATCATCATCATCAGACTATATTACGATTCAATTCATTTTCAAATTTCCTGACTGAATGGGAATATGAGATTAACATACTTGTTTACCAACAAAGATAGAGATTGCCCAGCAATATACTATAAGCATTACATTATACAGAGTGAATACATCCAAGCATTCTATTCCATTATACCATTGGGTATGAATTCATAAGTACTTGAAGTAGCACAATCAAGACGAAGTAAATTCTCAAAATACATCTTCCATAGTACACCCAACAAGGGATTATTGATTTGCAAAAATCAACTTGCCATCGTCAACACGTTTATGCAATGAATGTTCTTCAGTAATGGTATCAAGATTATCATCGTATCCCTCAAAACCGCCTTGTGCCTCTTCATTTTCAGCATCGGTAGATGCTGCACTCTCAGATACCGATGAATTTGGTGCATCTGTGGACAATGCATCATCAGATGCTGTACTATTGGGACGCGATGAACTCCTACAGCTTGCCAAAGAATCACGTCCGGCTGATTTTTCACGATTCGCAATTGGCGGCTTACGACTATTACCATCCGGTATAAGAACAGTCTGGTTCTCTTTTGAACCGAGGCCTACAACCTCTCTCATGATTCTGTTTTTCTGTTTCTATAGTTCAATTACAAAGGCCACCGCACACAAAACACTATTTTTAGCTATAAATTTTTATTCAACAATTATTGTGTGTCTGGTATTTTGAATTTCAATGAAAATTATTCGATATGTTTAAGGTTTTTAATTCGTTCGTGTATGAAAATTTTAATATTTATGGTAAAAATCATATAATAACACATCAAAATCGCAATACTTTGTTTTTGTTAAATATCGACGAATTTTCAATTTTAGAAAATTCCTGGTATTTCCGATAATCAATGTTTCCATAAATTTAAACACCAAAATGAAAGTATTTATAGAAATATTTATTTGGAAAACAATTTATGAATTTCAGGTGGTATTTATTCAGTTCTTTTTAAGAAAATTCATCACTCGTTAAAAACTTCTTCAATGGTTTATAATAATCCAAATATCTACTAAATACAAAATGTACTTCTTTCTTTGTTAAAACAAATTTAAAGCCGAAAATGCACTTCATTCAACAGCTTGTCTATTGTAATAATTTTAGATAAGATATAACTGTCAACATCATTCACATACACTTTAATGCACTTCGTTCACACCTTTATGATTGATTCATAGAAAACATGACATAATTCGTATTCAAATAAAGAAAACAAAGAATCCTTACAAGACTTTTATGTCACAATAGCACAGACTTATTAGCCACCATACACTCAATTCAATATTGACTTGCGAATACGATTGATTTTCTTTTATTCACTGCTCTTAAAATTTAATGTATTTGATAAATTTTCGTTTTCTTTAAATTCGTTATAAATTCACTTGTTCAAGTAATTCGATTCGTTTGAAGGTTTACCGATTGTAAATTTCATTTACTTTCACAAAATACAATTTGCATAGATACTCATTTAAAGTCACATAAAACTGATCAAAATTTTCCCTTTGAGGAAATGAATTTCAAATGGTAATATGCTGATTGTAAGGTTCACTCAAGAATAAAAAAAAAAAACCTTCCAATTCTTGCTCTATGATATTTTATGCTTTCAATATTCACAAAGTTCACGAGCATACTGAACTCGCGACTATTTGCGCCAAAAATATACACATTCTTTAATCGTTTTTCTTTAAACGATTTTTCTTTTATAATTCACTATGAAATTTTAAAAAAATGATGTTTCATTTCGACTGGAAATTTAACTATCACCGAACTAGCATACACATGTAACTATTAATATCAAACTGATGCCCACATAAGAGAAATGTACATGAAACAGTTTCCCTTTTCGCACTTGATCCCAGGGGAGCAATAAAACCGATTTAGAATGGCCTACCGGATAGAATACAATTTAAACACACTGAACCGATTCAAGTAATTCTTCAATTTAATTGATAATTACTTTTAAATTTTTTTTTTATTTAGTGGCCAGAATAAAATGGTTTAATCATCACCACTCATCTGAGCCAAATAAAAAGATAACTTACTTAATGTTTAAATTCTCCTTATAATCTAAACATTGGTTACCATTTTCATCATCGCATCGATGATCGTTTGGGTTCTCTTATTTCAATTATTATTTTTATGTATTCTCCATCTGTTACAAACCACGGTATCAGAATAAATAATCGCACAACTACAGTTTACAATACTTGGGCCTATGTTTTGTAATACATAATTACAAACAATAAATTACTTCGCAGTCAAGTCAAAGTTCTTGTCTATACCAATGGCTCTGGAATTCTAAATAGGGGGAGTACGCCAAGTGTGTTTCTAAATATACGCACTGTTTCTAGACACATTCTCTTCAACATAACAATCACTTTGGTTCATTTATACAACATCCACCATATGTGAATTCATCATCATTATCTTATTGATGCATAATCAATGAACCAAATGTTTTCATTATGGATTTAAAAACAAAAATATGAAAATATTCGCTTTAAAAATTCATTATTCTTCGGTACAATACAAACATAATAAATTAATTACATTGAAAACAAAGTAATTGAAATCAACTGCGGTCATTGATGCGTGAAAAACACCACATGAGATCATTGATTAATTGAATTTAGGAAGAACTATAGTATTTCTTTATTAATTATATAGCCAACCAGATATACACTATGGTAAATCTCCTTAGAGTTACATTTGATATGTGTATCAAAATCAATTGAATTTTATTTGACACCTGCTGGAAAATTCAGATGTTGGTATATTTTGTTGTTTTTAAATCAATAATCATTGCAACATAAAATAACTTTTATCTCGCCATGCATTTCAAATTGAACAGAACTCAATTATTTACATATGAAATGTTACCAAAAAGTTCTTTCACTTCTGTGATTGACATTAAGATTGATTCATAATGGAAATTTCGATTCAAAATAAGTTTCCAATTTTGTCTGTGAAATCCATTGTTTCTCAATGATGAATGAAGTAGTCGATTGTAGACGATAAGTTCACTTAAAATATCGTGAATAATCAGTGCCGTGATCACTTGTACTCGTACATTAAAGATGAACCATAAATAGGTACACATGTAGAATAATGAATCCGCAAATTATGTTTTCCATTAACAAACATCTTTACTATCAGTTACAATTTTAAAAAAGATTTTACATTTTTAAAAACAGAATCTAATCCTTCTCTCATTTACTCCATTATTTTTGTTCAGTCTGTCATCAGTTACTTATATACGATTATCTATTAAAAAGCCCGAAGATTACAAAGACATCAGGCAAACTGAATTGCAATATTAAAGTAATCACATCTTAAGATTAATATTATCTTCACATGTAACATACACATTATTTATTTGTTACCAGGAAAATCACAGAAATCTCATAACGTTTCTTTTTACGATAAACATTGTTTGAATTGCATACACATTAAGCAGCATATATTCCTTTGCCTTCATTTTTTTTTGCTTAACATTCAAACTCACAAGCAAAAAAAAATATAAAAAGAGGAAAACCAGTTCCTTACAAATGTGACTGTTTTCCACCTCTGCTTAGTTTCCTTTGGTTTTTCCTGTATTCAATTCATATGAATCGCATTTATTTTTATTAGCATCTTTTTTTATGACTATTTTTCATGTAAGCGGATATATTCAATATGTGTTTCAACTACGTTTCGATCCATTAAAATAAAACATTATTAACTACATCGATTCTCAACCGACACCCCAACCGACCGCAATTTCATTTTCATCAAAATGGTAAAAGAAAATGTAGTAAATATGAAAGATGAAGACTAAAGAAACATACTTTTTTCTCTTGTGAATTATTTATTTATGAAGAGCCATCAGATGCTGTATGCCAATGTTGCCGTTCAATTAGATTGGGGTTAAAAACAGAAGTTACCCCTTATGTAATATCATAATAGGTTTGACTTTACCCATTCATAGACTTCCCTATTCAATAGTGTCCGTGTTAAAGCCAAGAATTTCACGTCCATTTCATCCAATTAAAATCATTCAAGTGACCAATAAAACTGAATTTTCTTCCGTTTTCTCATTCCCAACCAAAGAAATTCCATCAAACACAAAAAAAAAAATTCACTCAAAGAATAAAAATCATTTTACAAATGTTGAATCTGTGCACATGATTTTTCAATTGGAATAAAAAATCAATATCAATTGAATAAAATAAATGATAAACTCATCATATCATTGTTATTAATTATGTCCTGGCAGAAGTCAAAGCGACAAGGTTTATTGATAATACAACACTGAATTTAAAGCATTCAAATCCATAAATAATTCAGTTAACTTTACCTGATTCTAAATGGGAAGCCATCATACAAAATCCATAAACACTTTTCCAATATTTTGTGAAATACAAAATTTAATAATACAAAAGTTTTCAATTCCACTGGAAAACATGAAAATTCTTTGAATTTCCCATTCTATCAAAGCAGCATTTTTTCCGGGAAAAATAAATCCTCCACATTGGATATAGACATTTCGTAACAACAAAATGAGATCATAGATAAAGTAATACCATTTCTGATTACAATACCAGTCTCGACTTCAAAGGTCATACAAAGCATTACTTTAATATCCACTTCAATTGGTATGAAATATCCCAAAAATGTCTGTCAATCAATATTAAAATATTCAACATAACAATACCGTTTATCCGCAATTGTGTCCATTGATCATTACCATAATCAATGTTTATCAAAATATTTGCATTCATCTAGTTCACTAATTATGTAACACAGAATACACTTCTTTCACTACATAAATTCTATCATAAATCCAGAAGTAGAATAACAAAACTATGTAATGTTGAAGGTTTCCTTACTAAACAAATTGAATTTTAAATATTCTCCTCCATTATAAACGTTTATACTTGATACACAATGGGATATTTCAATGAATTCCTTTTAACATTTTCCACATTACAGAATACACAATATTTTCAAATATCATATATTATACAAGCAGTTGTGATAGAATCTCGTAACCCTCATTTTCCGAAAATAATATTCCTTGCCCCAAACAAAACAGAGTATTTTTTTTTAAATATTCGGTTAAACGCATTTATGTCAAACTTATTATAGACAAAAAAGTCCTTTGATACTGTTGACACGCAATTTTAAATAAACTCAACATGTTTGCCTTAATCAGATTATCTATCTCGAAATACCGAAAAGAATGAAAGAAAGTTAATTACGGTTAATCAAATAGATGTGAATGGACCCGTAGTAATGAACCCCTTTATAGCCACCACCAAGTTAATGTATATCCAAATGGACCACCCAGATAAAAGCTTATTACATTTTATGTTGTATGCTACTTTTTTTTTCATTCTCAATTTACTTTTTTGTTATTATATTTGATTCAATTGACTCACCGGTAAATGGGTATCCAACCAAGTGTTAATAATCCTTGCCGTTAATGGATCCGGTGATGGAGTTATGTTCCCACTTTGTTGAATACTCATCGCTAATGTTTGAGCTGCAATCAGGACATTTGAAGATACAACGGTTGCACCATTCTTCGATGTATCACCACCACCTGATGCACCAGCATTGTTGACAGTCGCACCTACAAGAGTAAATAAAAAATTAAACTTCATTAATTCAATTGTTCTAAATCATATCAAAATATCACATCCCAGATGGATGACAAGTATACAAGATGCAATGAAAACCTATCATAACAAACTATTATTGCATCTCATAAAACTGTAAGTTAAATTATCATTCAACTCCGCAATGAGGACAATTTCATTAAATTTCTTTTCATTTCCGTACCGCGTATTGAAACAAACCATCATTTTTTATATTGTTAATAAAAATAAAATTCAACAACTCGTCTCCCTATTGAACTTACTTTGATTGTGTTCATTCGGTGGTTTGTCTTGATGCACATAGGAAAATTCATCGTTTTCAAATGTATTCGATCTATTACAAGAACGGAATAACCACCAGCGAGTCATGTGTATCCCAATATGAAATGTTTTATAGAATTCACGTTTATAATATTAAAAAAATGGATAGGATGATAATAAAAAAGTTTCTCCTTTTCAATAAATCGGCAACATAAATGCCTTCATATCACATTCAAATAGAATAATTATTATGAATATGTGGCAAGTTCTATATATTTTTCCATTCAAACGAGTAACGTGTACTAAAAGAATATAAAATATGGAAACAAACAACACTTTTTTATTTAAGTTCAGTTAGTTAATAGCCCGCAAGGTATTCTCTCACTATTTTAACACTAGGCGTTAACATCATCATTTAACCAGGAGTTATAAATCACACTAAAATGTAGATGATGACTGACAATCATCAGTTGCTCTAAAAATAAATGTTATGAAGTTGGGAGGACTTTTAAAATGATTTTATAATGGATATATAAATCAACTTAAAATTGCAATAAAATTAAATGAAAATTCTCATGAAAATACATTTGGAAAATTGTTTTCTTCAACATTCTAATAAACGATTAAAATAAATTGAAAATAGAAGTAAAATGATGTTCAATTAAATCAAAAAGAATGAAAACTATTATTATCGTCACAGATTTTTTGTAGAAATCAAAAATATCAGATAGAGATAATCTGTCAGTCAATCACACAATTATATTACTAACAAAATTTTCATCTAAGATAGATAGTTGAAATTATCAACTAAATAACAAGTAAAACACGATAATTAACGTTTCTTAAAATTCACTAACTCCTAACAATATGGACTGTTCACGATGCCCAATGAAAACCGAATACTTTTCCTTCTGCGGAGGATTGAAAAAGGATGTGCTGTATCCATTCGGTTATACAGACACAACCCGTAGACTCCAAAACCGAAGAGAGAACATATGAAGAGAAAGAGAGTAATTTATCATGGACCATACGGTTCATATCAAAACACTGTTGCTTCAGTCAATATCTCATAGAACGTAGACAATGTACCACTAATAGACGGATATGCAACATTAGTTCTACCTCATTATCGAGAGCAAAACATAGTAGCGATATAATATTGACTGCGCACTGAATACAGAGTTTTTAGAATGAATTCGCGCAGTATATCGTTTAAATGAAATCAAAACTGTTTCACTCAAATTGGCACAACGGTGCTACTGTGACTTTACGATAGTGTAGGTAAATGCAGGCCAATATTATAATTGGTCAACTCAATTACCTAATTCCAATTGATTAATGGGCACCCACCTGAAATAATGCCATCCATTTGTTGAAGTGCTGCAGCCAACATGCTGCTAGCATCTGGACTGCTTGATTCTTTCGGCTTATTTGGATCCATTAGACTCAATTAGTGCATTCGAAAGGTAAAAAAAACTAAAATGTTATCTAAAAAACTAAAAGAAATGCCAATGTTATGGAGACAACTCTTATCACACATTACAACAATGAAACACTTACTTGCGATAAAATAAAACGGAATTTCTGAACACTCTGACGATATGCATGTGGCTCAGTATAATTTTTCTTCACCTGAAAGCGCCTACACAATTTACCGTATTATGTATTCGAGTGATGTAAACACCTGTGGATCAGATAATTTGATAAAATGATGAGCAATTTTCGACGAAAAAAAAAATTGCTTCACCGCCCGAGACAGACGGATGCTTCTATGTTTTCTTCTTGATTCATTAAACACCGCACACAAATAAATTCTAATGCAATTGCTTAAAATATCACATTTAACTCAGTTGTTCAGTTATCAGTCACTTTAAAGTACAGTAGTAGTATTTAAAACAAAAAGAGTCTTTAAAATTAATTAAATTTACACTTTTTGAGAACCGAAACAATTAATTTTAGCCGATCCCAACGAGGCAGAACTGGCTCATCACAACAAAGTACACAGAAATACTAAAATTTTGTACCTATGTACTATGTACTATACTGAATTGAAGGAAAACTTATTGTATATTATACAAATATGAAAATTAAAATTAGTGTAAATAGCACAAGTAATATCATATACACTGCTTCTAAATTAATTACAAACATTAGAATAAGAACACCTATTGTTCTCACCATAAATAAAACAAATTTGAAATGAACAATCGTACTTTTCGGAGAATCTGATAATTGCGCGCAAATAAGACCTAAAGAATGGCGCCATTTCGGACTCATAGGAGTTCTGTTTTTTTTCTCAATGAGAAGTAGTTTTCTTATACTGACTGCATATTCGGACGAATTCTCGAGATCCTTCCACATTTTGCTCCAATCCCTTGTAAATTAACAAACTATCGATTTTTCATCAACATAGGAATTCTGTTTTTTTTCTCATTTCCATAAATAATGCACCCAATTTCTAAACCCTTAAATTTGCTCTTAAGGGCCACATAATTATAATGTGTTAGTGAATAAGAAACTGTTTTTCGGGTAAGCGACTATTCAATTTATTTAAAGATATAATTTCGCTTTTTATCGTACATGAGAATTCGACAATCAATTTTAAAGTAATTACATATTATTCACCTAAGACTAATTATTATTCAAAATATATTTATCATCAAATGATAATTGGAAACATATTCAGTCAGGAATTAAGGACTTACACTAAAATGGTACATATGATTAAACATTGAGAATACCGATAAATTAAGGAGATCTATGGATTTGTGCCATCATTTGCATTATTTCCTACAAACAATACTTTGGAGTTATCTGAGGAATTCTTAGAGCTACTAGACCCAATAACTGGAATCATTGGTGCCATCGTGTTATATCACAATTTTATCATATGATGGCGGTGGTGTATCCGATAATACCTCCTTATCATTTTCTGGAAGATAAATAGCCACATCATATGGGGGTGGTGAACTGTCCTCCATCACAGATATCTACGAATGGTTAAGAAAGGATTTAAGAATTCAATTCATTGTGAACTGTTCTTTAACTCACATCAGGAATTGGTATTGGGTGCTCAATGGGATGCACTACCGGCTCCAATGCAACTCTTTCTTCTTCGCCTTCTGGTAAGCCTACAATAGTATGCTCAATCCTGATTTTGTAACGCAGTAATGCAAGGAATATTACTAGAAAAATCATTCCACCATATGCCAATGTATTTGGATCCGGCTAAAAAGAATCAATTAAGATCATAAATATAATATTCTATTATACTGAAAGGTCAGTAACTACCTCATCCGGCGAATTTCGATAAATGTAATATAATATGGGACATACTGTAGTTGCTATAGTAGAGAGTATTAGGATTCTTCTTAAAAATTTCATTAATCCTAATTTATAGCATGCTACATCACTACTAACTCCATTAGCGGGATTACCAATATGACTACGGATTTAGAGAATATGATGAATTAAATCGATAATTTCTAATTTAAATAAATAATTAACATACGCAATGATGTATGTTTGAGGACGATTCGGTTGACTTTCACGATTATTTTGTTGCCGTGTTCTTGATTGCCAGGTTTGTATTTGATTATTATGAGGTTGTGATCCGTTTGAATGATTTGTCTGTTGCTGATGTCTTTGATGGTGTTCATGATTATGATTATGATTATGCGGATGGGATTGATGTTGATGTTGATGATGATGTTGTTGCTGTTGATGTTGATGATTATGCTGATGCTGATGATGATTTGAGGTCCTTGGATTGGGAGGATGTGGACGACAATCGACCGTTTGGAAACGATGAATGGGTGTCATTGTCGATTTCGTTCTAACACGTCTTGGTGGATAGTAACCAAAACCAATATTACTACCACGTCCGGGTAATGATGCGCCTACACGTCCACGTCCACCAAAACTATAAGCATTCGCTCTTTTATCAATCCAAAAATGCATAACTTAATTCGTATCAATATATGGTGTGACATAACACTGAAATTGATAATTAAAAATGTTATTGTTCGATATCCATATCTTATCAATTAATACAGTTGACATGGAAGTTGAATGTAATCATAAAATAGATTAAAAATCGCAATAAATGCATTTAATCAAATTCGTAAACTCTAAAAATAAGAACATAAGAGTCAATTGTGTTGTCACAAGGATGATGACGATCTCACATTGATTTACGATGTGCATTTTAATTTTTGCAATGAATTTATTTAGAATAATAAAATTTAATCTGTCTGCCATTCAAATCAGCGACTGGATGATTTTTAGTAGAACAACTTGTTTATTTAAATAAGATTGAGACTTTAATAATCATTATAACTCTAGTTTACTTTTCAAGCATGTGTTCATGAACTAATTTAGTGTGAATCCTGAACCCTGACATGAAATAAATTTGTAAAAATATAGAGACAAATAAACATGCTCATATACTCAAATTGATTCGAAATTTATATTAGAGCATATTAATAAAATCAATCGAATAATGGAAACAATCATTATTGAGATTACATTTCTCAAATTCCTTACCAATGAGTGATATTATATTGACGTTGTGATGCAATATACATATATACATACAAAATAATCCAGGATTCAGATTAATTTGGATGAATCATCTTAAAGTTATTATAGAAATTCATTAATTAATTGTCCATAGCCAAATTGTGCGTTAATTTTTCAACAAAAGTTTGATGCATGTGCTGTATTTGTTTATAATCACCAATTTACACGTGATAAAACTGTTGTCATTAATAGTTCACTGATATTCCAATATCAGTACATACAGCATAGTTACGATTACCTATTAATATGTAACAGTGAATGTGTATAAATCAATACAATGAAACATTATAAGCCATTTAAAATGTATCAACTGAAAGGCGTCTGCAAAATCGTCGCAGTTTAATTTTAAAATTAAATTATTGTGTAATACTCATACACTGTCGCTATGGTCCCAAACGGCTGAATACCAGTCCACTAAATACTAAAATATTAAATTTATTATAGTGATGAGAAAAAAAATATACAAAATTAAAATTTTTAAGTTCATATTCTCCAGACTAGCATAGTTACATTCAGTCGCAACGTGATCGTTTCATCGTGTGAATGCGGAGGCGAATGAAACAAAATAATTCAAATAAATTAAGATTTAAGAAAGTGGTATAGCGACTAAATGTACCAATATGTAAGATTGTTGTGATTTTAAATAGACTTTTATTGTTCTTTGATTTTTGCATCTGACAATTGATTTGAATTAAAGCCATTGCATATCATTGAATGGCACCTGATAATTGTAATCGCTAAATGAATATTACTTGAATTAATTACCACAGTAGTTGCAATATTAGCAAGTACAGTGTAAACAAAGTGCTTTTTTTCTGTATTACTGTGTGTCGTATCAATCGATGCTCTCGGAAACGTATATAGAGAGAACTGAGTTTTGTAAGCCGTGATTGAGAATATCCAGAACTTTGTTTCATGAAACAATCATTCAGTGTTGTTGAGTTTAGTCGAACAGAGTAGTTGAAGATTACCAGTTGTGGAGTGGACATTTAGTTAAAAATTCAATTACAATTGGAAAATTCTATTATTCGTTTTTGAAAATCGATATAATTCAATTAAATATTAATTCGATTACTATAAGTTGTCTCTATGGTTAATAATTTTGTCGTTTTACCAAGGTTTGTTAATTGGCTTACGATTATAGTTACTAAATTTGTTGTTTTAAGAAACTGCTACTTTAATTTGTGATGATATCACAAGAATTTAAAAATAATAAGATAAGGAATTAGCGATTAATGATTGGTAATTGCTATTCATCGGAAAATTAGTGAATTTTTTTATTATTTTTCCTAAACTATTTTCTATGCGTAAACGATGATCTGCGTTAAGTAATGCCGAAACTTTCTAGAATAATTTTATAAGAAATTGTTGTTTTGTTTAATACAAATCATAAAATATTTATACCATATTCCATACGCCTCGAAATATAATATGATATTTAAAATTTCAATACAAAGGGTAATAACACTCAATACATTTGAATTTAAAATGAAAAACAAATGTGTTTCCTTAGGAGTCATACTCCGAATGAAAATTTTTAATTCTAAATATACATGTGACGATGAAAATAGTCATTGTGATTTTATGAATATTATCGCATATTCCTAATACTTAATAATTTTATATTATCTTGGTAGTGCATTGATAGAGAGCACTTCTGAGTAACCGAAATAAAGTAGTGGTTGTATTAGCGCATCAGAAAAACCGACAATATAATTAGAAGCACAATTAACTTATGATGACACCCTCCATATAATCAGTGGAATTGACTCACTGTTGTATATTGCATTGTCTCTACCTTTGTGTGTATAATTAGTTTAAAACTAAAATTTGTAAAGGTGTTACATTTTATTGTATTTATGGATGTTAAAGTACGCATTTAAATTACAAACTTCCAATGCGTTTGTTTATTTGCTATCGGTTTCTGATTCACTATTAATACTGAATGAATGGAAAATTTTCACGATTTCTCGTTGGATACGTGTGTGAACTAGAGAGTTTATCGCTTACAAAAGTTTTCGTTATATTTTTCGTATTCCACCCATGTTGATTGTAAGAGTTTTGTTTTTTTGGGTTCAAGACTTATAGCATTTATTCAACAAGCGATGTTTACCTACGAAGACATTGATAGCAATATGATATCAAAATCGCATTTCCATATTTCTTATTTCGGCTGTATTCATTTAATGTAATTTTTAATCTATAAATAGCAAGAACTGTAATTATTCAGTCATTCAAATTTATATCATTTTGTGCGTATTTTAATAAACAATATAATTTTGAATGGATGTTTATGAATTGTATTCCATATTTTGCGGTTTGTTTAACCTGTTATTATGTTTACAACACGATATTATACAATATAACTAGTAATATATGAATCAAAAGAGCAAAGAATTAATATGGGAATGGAACAGGTTTCATGTACTATGCAGTGGACAATAACTGCGTATATTAAATCAATGGCCAATGAAAGCAGATGATTCCAGTCGAAGAGTACTTGAACATTTCAAAAGATAATTCTAATTAGATTCACAGTGTCCTTCTGAACTTTATCATATTTATATTAAAATTCATACAAACTCATGACAAATAAAAGACTTGATTGAAGCGGCTGATATTGAAAGGTTTTTCGAATCAAGTGTTTCCTAAGGACAAGAGACTTCACCTTATCAATTATATCTAAGGCGCGTGTTTCTCAAAAAAATTGCTATGGAACTTATATATCATCTGTTTTAAGGTTTCCAGTACATTATATACTGAACGTATTTAAATAAGGTGTAAAACACATGCTCCATAAACTTCTTATTAGTGACTAAACCGAGTTAATTCAAAATGTAAATTGTTTTGAACTATGATTAAACAGCATCAATTTAGCCAATTAATTAAACGTACAATGGCATATCACGTGGCTTTTTTTAGTTATCTAATTATTTCATAAATCCCAATAATTTTTCTTATTGAATTGATTACATATGTATTTATATCCAAATGAATGATTCTTTTCATGATATTCTTCCACTTCAATGAATGCCTTTCTTTCACAGACGCTCATATAAATTTGATACAGAATGCCATTCATTAAAAGGAGGACAAAACAATCACAATGACATCGTATACCTATGCAACTAAAAAAAAAAACAATCTGTTACGTTATACCTTGTGATAAAAAGTTTGCTATCAGTGAACAAATATAATTCATGTCGTAGTTTACTGATTGATTTATTGAATTTTAAATTTATTGTGATGCTCATTCATAAACGTTAATATTAACTAAATAATAAATATTTAGTCTTATAATTTAAGTTATTTTTAGAGATGGAACTAATTAAATACAAACTACTTACGTCGCAACTAAACTGGTCACATAATTACTAAGAAGGAGGAAAAAAATACACAATTCTCAAACAAAATTGAAGATTTCTGTTTCACTAGAACTTGTATCCAATCGAACTGAATTTCAATTCACTTTGTTTTCGATACACATTACGTATTAATTAATTTTATATTTATTCACTGGTTTAACTACTAATTGATTAAATCACTTTAATTTCTTTTCGATTTTGTAATTCATTAATAATTATAAAATCTGAAATTGTAAATAAACAGGAAGAAAAACGTTCATCGAACAGAAGAAAATGCTATAGAATGAAAAAAAAATTTATTGTTAGAAATGATGCACGGATGAATGTTGAGAAGAGTATAATTTTTAATGGAGGGCGCAAGTCCTTTGAAAGCGACTGAATGCTTCTCTTTGTGTCTCATTTTGACTAGCATGAAGCATATAGCCAATCGGCCAGATGATTGACTGCATAGTTTCAATATTGTTGCGTTTAACAAGTTCTATTTCTAACTACATAAATATAGATTCTTTAACAAGGCGCTTCTTGAAAAATTAATCATATCATATTGTGAATAAATTTAAATTGATAACCGTACAAATAAGTAGATAAGAATTAATTAATTAGTCCGTATTCATTAAACAATATGAATTAAATATGTTAGCTAAATAAGGCTTAATTACGTGACGTTGTCTATGAGATAAGAAAAGTTCATTCAAAACGAGGAATTCATAGTGTTGCTGCCAGGAAACATAAGTGGTTTCAATTACTTGTATGAAGAAATATTAATTATATTCATACAAATACATTGGTAAATAGTTATTGTGAGTCAAATAATAGAATTGAAATTTCAAGTTCAGCACAAAAAATGTATGTTCTGTAAAACAGGTTCTACGCTTTTTCTTTTAAATTATCACTCTGTAAAATAAGAGAAAAACAAAGAGATTTATGGAGTATTGCCTTGAGACGTTTGCACACTTTGATACAAGTGAAATGGAAGAAATTTACAGTTTGGCTTTGGTGAAATTTCGTATTCACATTTTAATTTCAATCGTTGGCACAGTATATTCATGTTTTACTAGTTAACTAGTGTTATTTGGATTCTTTTATAAATTCTTTATTTGATCGCTTGTAGAAGTCATTTTGTGATTTAAAGAATATTATTAAGTGAATTAATAACCGTTTCATATTTTTGGTGAATTCTGTTTGTTATCTGTTTGATTCTGATTTGATTATGAACATGATTTTCCAAGCATTATTATATCAGCGGTACGACATGAATGCTGTTGCTAGAAATAACATAACAAGATCATCTGACGATATTCAGAAGTATGTGCGATTGGTATTAGTGTGACATACATATTAAAAATTTATAATTTTTGGTATTTTCTGTCCATTTCTCGTATTGAGTGCGGCTAGTCAGTTTTTAGTTTGTGTGAACTTATATCGATTTTATTATTTTTGTTTACAGAATGGGGCTGCATTCGTTAAAGTTTTGCCGCAGTGAAAGAGAATTGGCTGCTGATCCATTTTGTGATTGTAATTATGAACGTGTTGTGATCAGAGGACCAAAAATTGATGCGAGTTTCACTTGTGTATGTGGCGAAGAAGAATCAAATAGTTGTGAATGGATTTGGGACGAACCAATGTCAACACAAATCAGAAATTGTGTGATTACTGGCAATAATGTTTCGATATTTCATCCTGTTTATAGCCAAGGAACGGCTGTACTTATTGGTAATAAACGGCTTGAGCCCCAAAAAATACATTACTGGGAAGTGAAAACTTTGACGCCGTTAGTTGGCACCGATTTGGTAAGTGTATCATTTCGTTGTTATAAGCGAGAAAGAAAAATTAAATTCTGTAAATATTTTAATTTCAGATGATCGGTATTGGTACTGATAAGACTGATATTTTATCACATCATTATAAATACTCCAGTTTTTTGGGATTGAATGATCAGTCTTGGGGTTATTCTTATAAGGGAAAAATCCAGCATAACAAAGAGAACAAATTTTACGGGAAAAGTTTCTCGTATGGAACAATAATCGGTGTTCTATTGGATCTGCATCGAGGAACACTGTCATTCTCAGTGAATCGAATGTATGTCGGATGAAATGAAATGAGTTTGCTGTATAATGACTAACTAATTTTAATTTTATTTTAGTCCAATGGGAATCGCCTACACAAACATACCAACATCAGACAGCGTCAATTTATTCCCAATGATTTGCTGTACCACTGCCAATTCAGCAGTGAAGTTGATGAATAGTTCATCATGCTCTTCAAATTTACAGTACCTGTGCCTTAAAGTCATATCCCAGAAGGAGACTTTAAAGAAGGTAAATAACTTGAATTTCATCATGATCTGAATGAATGTATTTAGTTATGCTGTTTATTTTTAGGAAATTCAACGAATCCCTGGACTGAAAAAACTTTTAAAAGATTATTGGTTCTTAATGAACAAAGATCAAAATAAGTTTATAGAAGATGTTAATAAGATAACATTAGATGAGGCGTTAGACTTTTGTAACAAGAAAAAGCAATTAATCTTTGATTTCTGGCCGGAACTTGAAATTAATTGTGGAATCGTTGGTTATTCCTCTGCAAGACCGACGAGAATTCCAACTAAATCATCATTAAAAGATGACGATACCGATGATTCCGAACCAAATAGCAAACAAATGAGAAGCGATGATGCTGAAGCAGCCGCCTAATCCTTAATTTAAATTCAAATCAGTAATTTCTTTTTCGTAAAAGAAAATATCAGAACAAATGAATTTTATAAGAATTCCCCAATGCTAGAAAAGACTGTGATTGTTTCTAAGGCATATACATTTAATTAAAAATACACAATACATCATCATTGCCACAAACAAAATGAAATTTTGGTATAAGAAACATTTAAGAATGATCATTTTTTTTAATTACTTAATAATTTTACTTAAAAATAAACAAACTTGAAATGAATTGATAGACATATTTTATGATTGAGATTATGAGATTACTTGTAAATTTTATTAATGTTCAAGATTGATTGAAGACTCAAGATATTCTTCTTCAGCAATAGACGGTAACGTTAGCTCAAGATCACGAACAGCATTTAGAATGAACCCAAAGGGTTGAGTACAACAGGCATCTTTGGCTAGACTTGCAAACCCTTTGGTTTCGTTACTGACATTCTCAATAACATTTACAGAATCAGCAAATGATCCAAAAAACTTGTATTTGTGTGCGGCGTATGGTATAGAAGACGCAAGCATAACTTTCATCCACAAACATACGGAGTCTAAATGTCTGACGGCATCCAGAACCACCATTTTTCTATTCATTGGCTGAAAACTGCTGGTTATCGATAATGGCAAGATAATTGGAATCACAGAACGAGTACGTTGAACAGGAAATAATTTTGAACTCGCACTAGGACTACGATTAAAAACACTCTTCACCTGATATGACGAATTCCTTGGCCAAATATTTTTAAAATAACTCTTCGACGGTTGGAGTACCAATGTTAAATAATTTTTAAAATTATTCATTGTTACTGGATAGTTATTGTACACTGTGTGAATATTGATAAGAAACTATAAAAAGAACCTAAATAATATATTTATTAATTTAAGCAAAATATAATGAAAAGCAAGAATTTTATATAATTTTTTTTAAGAAGATACTATGAATTTCAATTTAGAAAATTTTATATGACACTGATCTATTAGATCTTTTAAGCATGACACCGAAAATCAAGGACTGGTCACTACGATTAAAAACACTGGTATCTTTATTTTTTATACGAGGCTTCGATGGCTCTATACAATTTATTATAACTTTGTTATGTACTCCAAAAATCAATCTATAATGTATCTCCTTAAAACATACTAGAGATAATAGACATTGGTAGTGTTAATATCTCTTTCCAGAGTGTCAATGACACACTCGACTGGTTTATTCATAGATATCCTCTTTATCAGCAATATATTTGATTATGTCGCATGGTTTGAATAATTTCTCTGCATCTGAGTCGGGGATTTCAAAACCTACAAATAATAAAAATTAGAGAAACCAATTGATGATATCCAAACTTACTATCAACCCATACCAAATTCATCTTCCATGGCCATTATCACTTCAACGTGATCCAAAGAATCCAGTCCCAGGTCGTTTATAAAATGCGAATTAACAGACAACTAAAATGTGAATAAGAAAAAAAAGGGAATTACATAAAGATCTCTGATCGTATTAAAATTCATTGTGCCCATCTTGCTGGCAGCACAACTTCCATTAATACTAAATTCACCTTAGCCGGGTCAACTTTATCATATAAATTTAATACGAGAAGTACTCGTTTTTCGATCAGGCTAAGCGTTAATGGTTCCTTTGCCGAGTAATTGCGGCTGTGTATTTGTGGCTGCCAGCATGATCTCTAGAATCAGAGAAGAATAGAATAGAAATATTAAATTAGTACCTTATCAGCAGTGATTTTATCAAAGGCTGCAATAACTTTAAGAACTCGCTCTTCAATTGCGCATTTGTTCAATTTTGTTGTGTATGTTCGTACATTTATACTCTTTGGCTATTTGGTAATATAAAAGAATTATTTTTGTTCATTATTCAAGTAAGTCTCAAGTAAGCGAATGGTATTGGAGTGTACAGAAGACACTCGTCTCTAACCACACATTGTGAATAGCAACCATACGAATTTTTCGATTTTGTGGTAGTCCAATTTGCTAAAATCAATTGCAGCATAATTTAAAGTATAATTCAGAATACTTTACCTGGTTCTTTGTGGAAATAGCATGATGGGATGCGGCTACAAGATAACTACTTTTCCATGATTGCATGTGGATATTTGAAGATTGAATATTAGCTAATGCAATTAACTGTGGTCGTCGGCTGACCAGACTGCGAACTCCTCGTACTAATGCAGACATATTTATTAAACTTTAACGATTAGAAATTATCTGGAATCCTATTCAGGACGATGGTACAGTCTCGGAATTTTCTTTTATCCCGGAGAAGTTTTAGAGAAAAACACTGTTTTTGACAGATTTACGTAACATCTGACGTTTACCTCAGAGGTTTTTGTTCAGAACAATGCCTGCCAATGCCAAATGAATANGAAGAATTTTTTTCATCCACCTCGTATCAGTATACTGGGCGTTCAATGCGTTTAAGCAATTTCAGGCAATTTCACAATATTATATTGTCGGCGAGATAGACCGTTGGTTACAGGTTTCTTAAGGCCAAAAAAGTGACGTCTATGATCGTATCCAAGTATTCGCCTAAAGTATTATTTGTGAAAAATGTATTTACGGATG
>JXOR01000959.1:0-41542 GCA_001014335.1 Coboldia fuscipes | reverse complement strand
AAAAAAAAAAAAAAAAAAAAAAAAAAATAACTGAATTTAGCAACCAAATTCAGAAGGTAAAAGAATTTACGATGGGTAAAAACAACTTAACAAAAAACAAAAGAGAAATTCTTATTTTTTTTTTTATTTTCTTGTTATCACATTACTCTCCTTATCGCTGGTGTAATCATGTTGCATGAGTTTTGCAATAAAAGTAAAAAAATTTATAAAATTGAAAATGTGTTATTATTCAATTGTAGTATCATCAATTTGAATGAGAAAGAAATAATATTTCATTTTTACTGATCAAAACGTTTAGCATTTTGTAAAACGTGAAAAGATATTCCAAGTGGTATTAGACTGTTCATCATTGTATTTTATGAAGCTCAATTTTGAAATATGAAGTCAGTTCTTTCAATATTCCGTCAAAATAAGTACCAAAGAAACATACAAGGAATGTTCACCCCCCCAAAAATACAATGATCATCATTTAAATGATGTTTTCCATAAAGAAATAACACGAANAGTGGTATTAGACTGTTCATCATTGTATTTTATGAAGCTCAATTTTGAAATATGAAGTCAGTTCTTTCAATATTCCGTCAAAATAAGTACCAAAGAAACATACAAGGAATGTTCACCCCCCCAAAAATACAATGATCATCATTTAAATGATGTTTTCCATAAAGAAATAACACGAAATAGAATTTTTAATGAACAGTTTTTTTTTTTTAATACGAAATAAACATAAATTCAACGATTTGTCATATAATGCATACCACACGATGTAATGATAAATAACACATAGGTACTCAATGTAGAACACCTGAACAGAGTAAAACCCATTATTATATGACATAAAATGTCGAAATTGTGGAACATTTTAGATTCCAATGGCAGACAAGATGATTGTATCCCATGGCATTGATCAATATTAACCATTTGCTTCAAGGAAATATTTATGTGTGATCATTTTAATACTGAAAATGAACTCAAACACTTTAGCATTTCTTACAGAATATTCGTTTTGCTTCATTTTACCACCATCGGCATGAACTTCAAATGTAATGAACAATTCATGTCACACATGAAACCCAATCGTCTTATTCGTTCATGTTACAGGAACAAATAAAATACAGAAAATTTTGTACTGTTGTAGAATGAAAAGCAACATACACAGAAGTGTAATGTATGGAACCAAAGGAATATCCATTTACCATCAAATATCGTTTCAAGAATAAATTATGTTCTGTTATTGCTTCTATGAAATGAAAGTGAATGGTACAAGAAAAGAAAAAAGAAATAACCAACGAAATCAGAAATCTGAAGATGAACGACTGGATGAACTACTACATGACCAGCCAACTTTATGGGAGAAAAGAAAATCTCATGTTTTTCTTTTTTCTTCAATTTCCATTCCATCCAAATATGGTTCACTTTTGAAGTCACTCTTATTCTGTATACGGATTAGTTTAATTTTTTTCTCTTCATTTTCAGATGGCTCAGTGAGAATCCTTGCACGACATTGTTACATCATCAAGACTAAAGATCATCAATTCCTTAATGATAAATGGTGTTCCCGGAATAAAAAAAAAAATAAAAACGAATCCCCCGAAGTGGCCAAGAACATGAAAATAATAGAATTTCTCAGTCAAGCATACACAAGGATTTCACTTGTTTTTCTTCACATTCTACTTATTCTTTTTACTGTCAACCGTTTCACTTATGGTGGTACAACATGACATTTAAATGGGAAATGAGCCATGAAAATCAAATGAACAATTCATTATTTGTCGCCAAAAATAAAAGAACACACACACACAAACAGTAATTTTTTTAATAATCTCTCTACTCTGTTGTTATAGAAATTTTCCATTTTGTCGTATAATTTTTGCTATACATTAAGTGAATTAATTCTAATTTGTTAGTATCTACACCGCATCGCATGACATTATCAACTGAGTATGAGGGTTACATTTAATGTTCCTTTAAATGATTCCTTGGGAATTACAATAGCAGTTGCGAAAGAAAAAACAAACGGAACGAAGACAAAGCCGTATGGGTTTTACTGCCATTACTGGTAATACTGCCATTCATATTTAAATATCTTAATTTCCGTAGGGTTACTTGTTGCCTAAAATAGCCGGACGAGACATAACAAAACCGCAAAGCAATCAATGATGATGCTCGAGACCGCAATCTCAATTCTATTGAAAATAATGGAATTTTCAGTTCATAAAATGATAACGGAAGTTAATGATATTTACGGAATTTTAATATCTAAAATAATAAATATTCTAAACTTAGACACAATCTCCTACTAAAAAAATTCAATTATCCCGTTTCTATGTGAGTACCATATACCAGATTCCCGAATTCCAACGGTACGAAATGACGTACAAATATAAAATTTTAAGTTTTTCTTCTTATTTTTTGCATCTAACCGACATTTTGAAAAACTGTAATCACACGTGTTTCCTATACCAATAAGATTAACTTTTCAATCAAACATGAAACAAAATATTATTGTACATAATATACCACCGAGAAGCATAGGGAGAAACTGTTTTCAAAAAAAAAACTGTGGCCCCAAAAGATTGAAACAATTTTAACGGTTGAAATAAACAAAAGGAATAAGACTCATATACCACCATCGTCATATGAGTGAAAAGGTTAAACGTGTATTCATGTTATTTATTTCTTCTATAATATCAAATATTGAGGATAGGAATACCTGGTTCCATGTAAATTATTCTATGACTTTACGTGCTCATGGGGAATTGAAAAGTATCGTAGCTAGAAAAGCAAGTACAAAAGCCATTCCAAGAAAAATTTAACAACTGGAAAATCTTAAACGTGCATAACTGAAGTAACTCAGATGTAAACACCACTAGTAGTAGATACAAGGGGATACCACTTTTTCTTTTTTAGTTTTAGAACACAAACACGATAACGGTTATAATTTATATGTCTGACAGTTGGAAATTTTATTACTTGAAATTCTATGAAGCATCAGGTAAGTTTAGTTATTATATTCAATTTATGACTGCTTTAAGTTTCTCCTTTTATTTGTCTTGTTGATTTTCTAATATTTCCAACCATTGAACTAAATCATACTTTCCAGACACATTATGCGCCACCAAACTTTTTATTTCAGATCAACAGCATCTAATAATATTTCATTTCGCTTTCTCAACGATTAGATATATGAGAGTCAGGTAATTTTTAATTAATCAATGTCTACTAATATTAAATTATTTAATTATCGTCAATAAAATACGGTAACCATGACGACCACAACATAAATTATCATAATATTTCTTCCCATCTAAAATGCACTATACACAATTGAGCAATTAAGTGATTCGTTAATTGGCTGGTTTCCACATTTTAATTGAATACCCCAAATGCGTGATTGTATACCATGAGCTTTTACAAATTTATTTTTTTTCCTCTTGTTGATATCACAATTACAAATCAGTCGTAGAGAGTTATGGTTTCTTACCTTTCCACTTAATTCATGATTATTGCATTGAATTACCAGTTTACCCAGTTTTGTTTTTTTCTTTTTTGGTTAATTATCGTCTGTGGCACATCTGAGCTTAAGGATAAACTTTCCATTCTTTGGCTTCTTTGGTATAATTATAATACAGAACACATTGAATTTTCCAAGAAGATGGAGGTGGATGGTTTAATTATATCACAACGATTATGGTGTAAACAATAAGCACGTCCGTCCAATAAGAAAATCAATTGAAACAATATCAACTCAAATTTTATTACTCCCCATGAATGGTTTAGTATCAGATACCATAACATTGAAATTTAAAGTGAAACTCATATTGGCAATAAGTAACAATATCATATCGCATCAATCTTAAAATTGTTGTTTTCTAGGTAAAACCATTATCATACAAATAAGTTGTTAGATGTGCCATTTTAATCATAAAATCATAACAATTCAATCATAATAATGTTGCCTTGAGACGAAATTTATAAATTTGATAAGAAACGTCCCATGTGGGCTGGAATTTATTAAGTGGTTTCTTACATCTGTCAATATGAATTCCTTTTTATTTTCATTTCCATTTCCATTAGAATCCATCAAAAATCCAATGGGTGTGAATATCTGCTATGATTTTACGTGATAATGTGCCAGCCATGAACAAGCATTTGATTTCGAAATCAATAATGCGTTAAATCTCTTGTGGTATAATCACATAACCTACCATACCTGAACCGAAAACTCAATAAAAATATAATCAACACATTTAATATTTACACTTCAGTAATTGAATGTCATTTAAATCATATTCAACCATATTTAACATTTGCATTTTATTCCATTTTCTTATTTCACGTGAATGTACTTATTCATAATGTATCAGTATGTTTAATATCATTCACATAATTCCCAAACAAATATTTTATTATTCAACTATTTTTGAATTCTGTTCTCTGTAGAGTATGTTACTTAAGGCGAAAACTGTTAAAATATACAATGGCACTCATTCAGGAAGAGAACAAAATGCACTAACATAATAAAACGAAAATAAAGGAAAATGAGAACTCTTTAAGTTTTATGATTCAACTTTTTCTGTTGACAATTTTCCATTTTATATCACCGCACCATCATCTACCACTTTGCATACAAAATTCCTATTTTATTTTTTATTTAAAATATGAAAACCGCGAACAAAAATACTTCGGTTGAATTGATAGTGACATTGGTAACATCATTGAAAATTTAAATATAAATTTTATTATGCATATGGAGATATGCAAATGTAACATCTCAAATAAAATATTCTATACCGTAATGTTATGCCACCGAATATACAATCATCTTTAAGTGTACACACTTTAACTAAAGATATGGTAATTTCTTCTATTCATTTCGCGTTAGTTAAGTTTTAGTTCACACTATCATGTCAGTAGTAAACAACAGATATGATTTTCTATAACACACAACATTATGGTAACAAGAACCACTAAATTATAACTAAGTAAAAATAAGCAATTCAGATATATAATAATTTAACCACAATTCACATAGATCATAATTTCCTTTCATTTCTTTCATGATAATTTAAAATAAAATTTTAGTTAGTGTTGCATTTACCGACCATAAGTTTCACTCTAATAACAGTGAACAACTTCAAGGAAATACTCCATCAGAATTAGATAAAATAATAATTCTTTGTATCGTTTTCCCAACGGATTTTAATGCAAATGAAAATACAATTTTGACATATTTTAAAACATTGCATATGTACTTCGTTAGATGTAATACGAAATAAAAAAAAAAAAACAAAATTTAGTTTCGTTAGTTTTTTCTTTAATTTTCTTTAAGATCATTCATTTACGTAATACATCATATTAATCGTTGTTAAATATGTTTAGAATGTATTACTGTTCTAATATAATTCTTTTAGATGGTATGGCACCATATTGCCAACAAGAAAATGTGGTCTTAAATTTTCCGAAACTTCTGACATATTCTAAAGGAGCCTCATTTACTCAAGAGCTATTTATTGTTTACAAACTACACACAGTATACATGGTATACAGTATACAGTATGTATACATTTAAAATGAATGAGATATTAAATAAATTGCTTTAAAGAGACTCTAAAACCGGTACATTTTACAGAGTAGACAAACTTTATGTGTTTCATATTTTTATGGTTTTCACTTCATGTTGTTTTTCCTTATTTTCAGTTTTCTTCTTTTTTTTTTTTTGCTGGTGCCGTTGGTCTAATTCCAATTTTATTTTAACAAACAACATCTAGGAACTAATGATAAAGAATAACGACGGAAATCTATGACTGGTATTAAACACTTTGTCTCATAGGACAGTGTTACATTTAAATTATTATGCAATTGGGTATGATATGCAACTCTCAGTACTTATGAGTTAAATTATCTCGAAAACAACATTTCTCTTTTTTTAGTCCCATCCCATTGTCTCTGAGGATGGATAATTCAAAGTATATTGCCAACACTTGACGATTATGTTGGATACATGTTAACGTTTTTCCACTTCAAAAACAATTCACAATTTTATATAAAGCTGGACATAACGCAGTCCAATGAGAGAATAACCAAAACCGAGTTAAACATAAAACTGTTTTACGTCAATTGGGTCTCAACCGTATCGGTCAATTCTCATTAAGCACGTGCTGACGGTTAATTATGATTTAACTGTTTGGGGGCCACCCCCCCAAAACAACAACTCAAATAGGTCTACATCCAAATGGATTATATTTTGTATTTTATATTTTCCAGTAGCTTTGGTTTATTCTCTTCTGTGACGATGTTATTTCTTATCGTTTCTAATTCTATTTTTCGTTTTTACGATTTCCTATAGAAAATTTCATTCTGACTAAATTGTATGTGTAACTGACTAACCAAAAAAGAGATTCAGAATTTTACTATCCGTGAAATAACATATGTTTCACCCCCGCACTTAAATTATTACCACCATTTGGTTAAACTAAATATCAACATGAATTTGACCTTTTCACCAGAAAAAAAAGTACCACACAACAAAGTAATTTGACTTCTCTTTCTCCAATTTGTTTCATTTTATGAGAACCAATATAAAATTTCACCAACAAAAAAACCAGAAAACCAATTCCAATAGAATAAAAAAAAAAATGAACAAAACATTGAAGAAAACTAAACAATGTTTAATTTGAAAACGATTCGATTGCAAAATTAAAAATCGATTAATGTTTATTTTTATACGCAGTGTGGAATTACTATTGAAGAGCATCTAAAAAGTAACCAGCTAAAGTTCTTAACATTTAAAAGCCAACCTGGTACACACATAAACGTACAACAACAACAACAAAAAAAAAACAACAAAATTTGCGTGAAAGAATATGTTTAATTGAGCATACATAATGATAAACAATCATTATGTTACACTTAATGATTCAGTAATCTGGCATCGGGTGCTAAAAAAATATATGATGTGTACGTTACTGTGCGTTTCATTGAATGCACGTACATCGTTTTATTTTTAACGTGCAAAAATATAAAAGAAACATTATAATGTTTATTCACACCCCAAAATCTGATTATTTTCTTCTTTCTTTTTTATTTTTTTTTTTTGGTGAATGGCAAAAGCATGTAGAGATAGTCCACAATATTGGAGTACGTATACCCTTGAATAAAGAAATGTCAATGGACTTGATTTACACGATTTATTTCGTTTATTTAAATCCATTGCAAACAATCATGTATGGATCAATGAAGGCGAAAATCCAATGTTAAATTTTTCACGCATCACACTTTTGTATGGTAAATTTTAATGTCTGATGTGCTCAGCTATAAGAGTTGAGAAGGTGCCAAAAGAAGTGAAACGCACCAGAACATTCTCATTGGTGTTACTTTACTTTTATTATTTTGTATGTAAATTGTTTTTTTCTGTAAAAAGAAATCACCTGAAACCCATCAATTTATTTTTAGTTGATGGCAATGTGGAAGATGAGATGTAATCCATCATTAGACACCCAATAGATTTAAGCGATTTGTTGTGAATTTATTTTTTATAGTCTTCTTCACTTTCACTCTTTAATGGAGATGGAAATTTCATGATAATGAGTGTTTTTTTTTTAACCAGAAAACATATTAAGTCTCATAAGATAAATATCAGTTTTACCTGTACGGTAGTTAGTCATCCGTAAAATGTTTAACGTTATTCCTCTGAACGAATAAAATAAAAATGTTTTTTGTTTTGAATCATAGCAGTTTTTTAGCTTCTGCATTTAATCCTGTTGGCTTTATTTTACAAACATAAAATACAAACGATTGTTTATGTTTAGTTAATTTATGTCTAAAACATAGTCGATCATCTCTCTAAAGTATATTTATTATTTAGTCACATCGGATGTTTATGCTAGTCAAATGTTCCCATCTAATCATTATTGTAAATTTTGTTTTTTTTTTCTTTTTTTGAGAAATGCCAAAAGAAAATTCCGTAACTGTTAAACGATAAATTTTGGCTACATGAAAAAAGTAAAGAGAAAAATTAAACGTTTAAGTGCAATATGATTTACTAACGCAATTAATGTTAAACATGAGACTTGTTTAGTCCAACACCACAAGATCAAATAATTAACGTTCTCAATTTTAGTTTTAAGATTTAATGAGTGTACACAAGACAGACACGGGGCCAACAATTTTTATTTATAGCCATTCCAGTAGTTTTCAGACGTTTATTTAGTGAATTTGATGAATAATCCAACACGATGGATTTATTTGATCATTAATAAATTGACTAGCATTTACTTAAATTCCAAATGGATATAATCAATACATGTTAAATTACAGATGCTAATCGTATGAAATTATTTTTATACACAGTCGAAACAACAATAACACCGAAAAAAGAAGGTAAAAACGACATCGTTTCAGTTACTAAATAAATTATGGCAGTGAAATCATCAACGAATCTTTAATATGATTAAGGACATCAATCAACTCTAATTCTAAATTAGAAGTCCACATGGTATACCGAACACACCTGATACAAAATAAAAACGGCCAGAAGAGATTTTTTCCTTTTATTTCTGATTGGAAATTAGTATGTGTATGTGTATGTGTGTGTTGCTGTTATCTATTTTTTATGTAACATACATATATTGAACTAATGAAATTGAAGGTAAATAACCGAATCGAAATGAGACTGTTCCATCAACCGGTTAGTGATAAATGCCATTGTTTTATATGAAAGGTTGATTTCATCCCCTTTTTTTTACATATAAAATTCAGGTGTTCACGTGCATCACTAATCAAATCAGTAGAAATCAGAGTGCCAATATTGCCAAATAATAAACCAATTGAATGTAGCAAATAAACCCTCCAAACTCCAAAAAAAAACAAAAAAAGAAGAATATAACAGCAAAACCAAAGTACCAGAAACAATTGTCACCATATTGCCGTAGGACTTGAATTCATTCAATTCAGTTACAGTTAAGAGTCTTTTGTGTTATCAAACTCAAAATACGTGAATCCAAACGAAGAATAAAATCGAATCCCTTAATAAGTACCATCGATTTATCATTCCTAAATAATAAAAAAAAAAAAAACCATTTCAGTATGAACGAAAATGTTATTTCAGAATTTTCGCATGAGCTCTTTATCTATTCAGTTAATCATTAATCTAAAAAAGAAAAATGAAAGAAAACCATCACTTTTTCTATATTCATAAATTTCCAAATCAGTGAGACAAAGTTAAAGGAAAACGTAGGAATACGATGTTCACAATGACATGAATAAAAAGAAAACAGAAATTTGATAATAGAAGGATTTTCGTTTAAAATATAAATTCTATTGTTAAACAACAGGTATTTTATTATTCATTGTTAATGAACAGATAATATTCTAAATTTGTATGATGCCATGACCGAATCCTTTTTAAAATCAAAATAGCGTGCAAATCGATCAAATAGAATCAACATAATGTTCAATTTTATATTCAGTTGAGCTTTTTTTTAAATAACGAATAATACCATAACGAACAAATAACTTTCCGTTATTTTCTCTCCCGCTCTCTTCTTTACGATAATATCCCAAATGAATCACAATGGAATCGGATTAATCTTTTATGTTACAATTTGATTCAAATTACCCCCCAAAAATAAAAAAAAAATCAGATCACACTTCAGTTTACTTAAACAATTGAATGTATAATGTTCACCAAATGATAAGCACCATGAACAGTGAGAGAGTAATTGTGTACTTATGCTAACGTTTCATTTTTCTTTTATTTTCTTGTCCACAATATCTATTATATTCCAACGGATTTAAACAGGATCCCAATGAAATTACAAACGTAAATGAAAATTTTCAATCTTTTTTACGTCATTTTCTTAACATGATTGTAAATAAATACCAAAAAAAAAAGAAAATACGGTAAAGAAATTGAAGGAAATCACGGAAACCTCATCGAACTTTCCATAAAATTTATAACAATAGCAACTGAAGTAAAGTAAAAAATCCGTATATAGAATTTGACAGCGACTCAAATAAAATCTGAAACGCGTGTCAGTATATTTTTGTTATTTTTTAAACAGAAAACAACAACATATTCCTTTACCAATATAATATTATTCTTACTCAGTTTTCACTCTGCATTTACCTTTTAAAATCCATACAAATAAAAGGATTAATTTGATTCCATTGTTACGCCATCGGAAAATAAACTCTTTTCTTTATTCATCTATTTTTGGGTGGAACACAAGAAATTTATGTATTGAACAGAAAGAAACCTCCATCCAGAAGTTCAAAGTGTTTGCTAATAACGGAATCCTCTCTTCAACGAAGACAACAACAACCAAAGAAACCAAAAAAAAAAAGTGAGTAGAAAAAATTATCATAAAATATGAAATATCATCGTTTAACAATTCACTATTTATTTTAAGAAAACAGCAAGAGTTAGAAAATATGTTACGTTCATTGTATCAATGTTGAATAAAACGTAAAAGAATTATGATGAGTTTATTATGGGCAACACAAGAAACGAAAAAAAAATCCTTCATGTTACAATTTGAAGTGAAACTTTTAATATTATCCATTGAAACTTTCTTCTGTATATGAATTTTTCTTTTCTTTCTTATACTTTCCATTATTATTCACCTCGATTTGGTATTATGATATGAAAAGTTGAAGGATATAAAATGGAGATATTTCATAAAACCCAAAGTGTCGGTTGGAAAAATCGACAGTTGATGTGGCGTAAATGATCGGGTATTAGTTGTAAACAGGACCCCTGGGTGAAAGAATAGAATCACAAGAAAACAGCCCAGAACCCTTCACTAACATTTTCGTCATTATTTTAATTATTTTCATGGGAAACAGCAAAATATCCATTCATTGTTTCCAGGCGCATAATTGAACTAAAACAATTCCAATGAACTAATGATAAAAGACGTTACCAATTAAGTTTAACAAATGATTATCTTAACAGCATTCACAGCTACTTCATACGATTTCATTGTTTTTGAATAATTATCCCTGAATTATTATGAGTTCTGCCATATAGAATGGTATTATACAATCGACTGAATGGATCACAGTTAAATACGGATTCAGATTAAAGAATAACAAAAATTCAACTGCCAAAGCAATAAATGATTTTCATTTGGCCTGGGAAAACTTAATGAAATGATATTCATCTTCATCTTAAATTAATGAGTTGACGAATCATTTACGTTATTTATTTATTCACATGTGCGAATAATGAGGAAATCACACATGAAACATCATCTTATGATTTGGTCCAATATATTTCATAGCCATCAACCATTTATTTGAAGGGTTGGAACATTAAAACACATTTGCATTATTTAATTAATAGAATTTTCTGCAAACAACCATCTACCATATCATTATGATTGTGATTATGATTATGATTATGCTCGAATAGTAAAATTTTATTATTCTTTATGTTTCACACACTTCACATTATCTGTTTATTTAATTGTGAAATTTTTATTAGATCACAAGTTGTCTAATTGATAATAAATTAACAGAAATTACAACCAGACACATCATTTCTAGTTTACCATATATCAAGCGTCAAAAAATAAATAAAATCAAAAGACAATAATTAATAAAACAATACACAAGCAATTGTTTGAATGATAATCTCATTCCCATTCCATTCATATGTACATCTTAATGTGTTTTTCCTCTTTTCTTTTTATTTTCAATTTTCCTTTGTTTTTGAGGAAAATATGAAAACATAAAGCATAAATTCCATCTTAATGTTTATTTATGCTTCTTGCTAATGACATGTTGAATATAATGGATGGCCTCTAAATTTCATTGTTATTAACAAACGGTTTCTTTCTCCTAACTTTCTATCTATTCTGTCCTACTTTAGTATTCAATCCAAATTTTGTTATGTGTGTACACTGGATGTGTGAATTGAACCATTCATCAACAAAGGGTTGAAGAGATCTACAAAGATTTTCTATTTTCCCCCATCCTCAAACATAAAAACAATAACAATAACCGAAAAAATGTACCATTATATTTGATGGTAATGGACGTGATAAGATAGGAATTTACTTGTTTTTGTTTCTATTTAATTCCAATGGATGTGACACTCTGATATCAGCTAAAGTATGCGAAAAGCACCACAGAACAAAATGAAATGAAAAGAGAAAAAAATAGAATTTGCCAAAAATGTCACTAATAATAAATAAGAAATTAGAAATGCCATGAAAATAATTTGAAAACTCATAGAAGCGGCTGTGTGGAAGAATTAAACCCCCCAAACGAATATGGCCATATCAACAGCAACTGGCAACAGTCCTTTTATTCAATTCATTTCTTATAAAAATCTAAAGGGATGGTTTTGTTGGCCCAGTTAAACCAAACAGATAATTATAATCTCGATTATTTTGCCATAATGTCACATAACCAATTCGATTATGGGTGTGTGTATATGTGCTGAACCCAGACTAACAGTAATAGTTGAAACGTTTTTATTGTATATCACCCATTCACTGTGTTGATCCCAAAAGCTTTACTGTTACTAGTTCCGTTGTCTAAAGCACAACATTATTCTGATACGTCTGACTGTCTGAATTAGAGAAAAGTGTAAAACATTTTCTTTTCGTTTGTTTGGTAAAACGTGGCATCATAAATGAAAAGTTTATCCATTTGTAGTTTCCGCGACAGACCAATTCAAATTGAAAGTCATTTATAGTAACAGAATGATGGGAAAATAAAAACACTCGAAATACCATCAGACGGAATGTTAATAACCGTTCAGCATTCTTATACGAATAAAATTTTCCCACCCCATTTAACGAAACCAGAAAGAAAAGAAAAACCCTTCATAAGAATATCAGATTTTTGGTTTCTTGTTTTTTTTTTTTGGCATCAAAAAAAGTATCAACGGTTGATTCTACGTGATTTGTGTGCAGAACAATATTAAAGTTGTATACTATCGTAATGTATGAATATTTCCACCCCCAATGAATGTATACCATCGAGATTCCTGATGAAGCATTAATATGGAAATTCACAATATCTAACCATTTAAGACCAAGTGACGTCATTTGTCATAATAAAATAATTGTGAAACGTATAATTACGACTCACATACACTGTACTACACAGAGAGAACGAGAGAGAGAGAGAGCAAACAGGCATATTATAAAGCTTACCCCAATATTACGTTGAATATTCACTGGTTGGGATTTAATGTGTCTTTTATGCTTATAACAATTGAATATGGCCAAATAAAATATACACTACGTAGAATATGGCATAAAAGCATAATGAAAATAATAGCATGTAGATGCCCTTTAGCATATTAAAATGTGAAGATTAGGATTTAGGATTTTGATCGAAATAGAGAAAATCCCAGTTATACATAAAAACTAGAAGACATGCTACTAGGTATGCTAGGGATTCATTTGACCTGGTGAATGTGTCATCAGGTGTTCAAAACAAATATGTATTAATGGAATTCAAAACTGCTATTGTGTAACATAACAAAATAAATGGAATATGCATGAAACTATAGTTAAAAAAAAAGACCTCCCTTGTTTAGTTCTTACCATATAAAACTGCTCTGTTTAACCATTCACAATATGAATTATTCAAATAATTTGTTTGATACGAATAACAAGAAATAAAAAACTCGAATAAAATGTGAAAATCCTTTCGGAAAGACCATTTGGATTCAAACAATTTTATGTTTCAACGTACTATCAGCAAAAGCTCAGTTAACGTTTAAATGAAATTGGGACTATTTTCCACCGTATTCGTTCTTCTGTTTCGCCACTCATACAGTACACGTTGCCATCAGACTCTCTAAATTCATGATGTTGACTGGTCAAATGGTAAATATGAAATAATGAATAACAAACGAAAAAAAAACGAATCCAACAACAATACTAGAATGCAAAAACACTTACGATTCCAGTGGAAAAAGAAAAAAAACACACAATGCATACCATCAGATACAACCAGACAAACCATTTTAGATTCTAGAATTGAAAACTATTCGATGACCCCCCAAATAACAAACTGTTGTTGCTGAATTGGAATAAACGACGATTCAGTCATAAAAACCCGTAAATCCCGTAATATTGAAATGGAAATCTAAAAAAACAAGATGTTGATGGGAAAAGATTGTTTGCTGCCACTATGAAATTATTTTGGCCCGCAACCAATAAACGGTGAGGTGGAAAACAAAACATTCTACCTCTATCAACACTATTTAACCAGACATAAATTCTTTCGTTATTTTCTTTCGTATTTTTATATCATCCAACTAAGAGTGTTATGTTTTTTAATGCTATTCGGAGCCATTTGGACATACGAAATGTCGATATAAATAATGAAAAGAGATGAAAACGATACATTTTCCTACGGTTGGAAAAGGAAGTTTAGTTTTGTGAAAAAAAAAATTAAACAAGCTAGCAGTAGTAGCTATAACAGCGAACCATATAAAACAGCATAGCACTGCAAATTTCCAATGTATAAAACATAACAATGGCTAAATGGATTTTTAATGGTAGAACATTACAATTTTATGAGCGTTAAATTGTAAATAATATGATACAAATATCATATGAATGCCATCGAAGTGGTTATGTGAAGACATTAAAAAAAAAGGCAAAGAAATTTCGCTTCGATCGGCTCAGGTTTTTTTTTTATTTTCGTTCTAATAATTTCCTTGGCCGCTTTTCTTGTCCCCATTGATATTGTTATTGTTCCTTAACGCGTCAACCGTCTACCGGAGGGAATATAAAGAATTGGAAATTGGATACTCAAATGCCGTATGGTGAGACTATAAATCCAAATGGCACAAGTTGTTAGCTTTCTCTATAGAATAGCCCAGTCGCTGTGAAAATTTCTTTGGTCAAAATTCTAACCTCATACCACCAATTGCATTTACATTTTAACAATAACAGGGAAAATACCTTTAATGGTAAGTTACATTATTTAAATGACATTTATATGGCAAATGACTTTCACAGTTACTCCACTTTTCATGGTTATCGTGCGTTACTGAAATGGTTCATGTCTTTTACCTGTAAATTCCATAGGCCACTATTAAATAATGTAAAAGAACTTTTATTTTTTATTCGTTCGGAGAACAACAACCCACCAGAAAAGAGCAACAGCGGACATTAAACCGTTTTGAAAATTTTGTTTGTTATCGGTACGTTTATAAATACGTCATAAGACAACGAAATAAATCTACAATGATTTTGCTATGCTAAACATGCATGACAATATGATAAAGATACAATTTTCCTTCCTTTATCACTGTGTCATTTCTATTTATTTAACCGCTAAGGATGTGTACAAAATACCATTTCGGATGGTTTCAAGGTGGTAAGAAAGAAGGCTGGAAGAGGAAGGAGAACAGCATAACAAATCTTCACAACTCCTTAAATCGATGTACATAAAAACAACTACGCCATAGAGGACAAGATAAAATTTAGAAAGATGAAAATCATATAATCTTAAGTCCATAAAAATGACAAGAACATGATTTATATTATTTCATATATCCAAGTAACTGAGTTCCTATTGAATTCCTCTAGAGGATATGACTCTATACCACACTTAACTGAAGTTTACGTTTCACATGTTGCCTTCACTCGTTCTCACTTTCATTCAAATCAACATTACGATACAAGATGACACAGTTTTCTCATCATTTTGACTGAATTATTATATGATTTTTATATACATTTTAGATTATTTCATCTTGTTAGATGAATACAAGTGAAACACTTCTTATTTCCGTGTCATATAATGTTTGAATTTTTTATTTTATTTCTTTTTCCTTTACTCAAAAATCATAAGACGGAAGAATTTCCTTATGCAAAAAAATACCAAAAAAAAAAACGAGGAAAAATCCAAATGAAAAACACAAAAATAAAGAAAAAACGATAAGAATTTCTCCGTACAAGTCAGAGGTAAAAGATTTACGCTCTGTCAAGAAAACAAAGCTTCAAGGTACAAAATATAGAATACAGAATACAGAATGCTTACGTACTAAAATTTCATTGTACCAAAATGATACACTAAAATGAAAGGTAAAAGCATTTCTATTTTCTCTATATTCTGTTTACTACATTTGGATTTATCCCTGATCCACTAATAAAAATTTCCAACTTCCTTATCATTATCTTTGGTATGTATCGACCGATTTATATTTCTGTTTTCCTCTTATCTAGCAAAATAAAAATTACACATGGAAACGATGGCATTTTCTACTCCTGGTTACTCCTGGAAATACAATTTCCATTCCTCTATATACTTAACGAAAATAAAAAAAAAATTGTATACGTCAACTTTTATTTTAACTGACATTTAACTGAATTCACCATCTAATTTTTCAACCGTTTCATCATATTTCATGCATAAAAAGCATCTTTCATGCCAAACAACATAAATAATTTTACCAAAACTTTTCGTTGATTTATTCCAACAGTTTAACGTAAAATTATTGTCATGATTTGTAAAGCAATAAATATTTAATTAATGGAAAATGAATATTTTCTTAATTGGCAAATGTACAAGAGTTCCGGTGAATCGTTCAGTAATAGAATATCGTCCATACCAAAATGGTAATAAAAAGGTATACCATACCGGATTTAAAGCTTTTATATCCACCTTTGTGCGTACCGTTAATATTTCCCACCTATTGAAATCCTAATTGATGTGGAACTTTTACAACTGAATTTTCTAACAAAATTCAACGTCTACAGATTTTACATTGGCTGCTAACAAATCTCCCAAAACGATTTTGTTTTCTTTTATTTTCCGTCTTCTAGTCACATTACGTGTGCTTTCACTTTAACTAAAACGATACCGTATTTCATTTGTGTTAAAACATTTACATTACCTCAGGGGTAGAAAACAGCAGCAAAAGTACAAAAAAAAAATAGAATACAGGGCACATACACACACTCATTTTGTTTTTTAGAAAGACAGAGAATGTTGTACGTCATTATGCCAATGTTCAATGGTCCCATAATGTTTTCCAGCTATTTTATGGTAAACTCATGCAATCGCCCAAGAGAGAAAATTATTTTTCCGCTATACAGTTTAATATCAACAAAATACCCGGTTGTACTTATATTAAGAAAAAAGCACAACTTTATTTTGTACTGTTGAATAGGATATTAACAATTTTAATAGTCAACGCAATCGACCTTCAAGCGCCACACAAAATACAACAAACATGTTATCAGTTTCATTCGAGATTCTTCTTAGTTTGGATCCGTATAATAACAAATCTATAAGAACCATGACCAACCACCTTAAGTTTCACCTATATAATTCTCATATTACGTTAAGAAGACACTAAAATTACTACCGAATAAAATGAAATTTGATTCTAGCCATGCATTTCTTATTTGATTTATGCAATCATTTATTACATAAATAATGAATGTAGCAACGTGAATAAAATATTTGATTAAGTTTTTTCTTCCGTTTCACTGTTTCATTTTTCTAGTCTCCTTTTTTTTTTATTATTCGTTGGTGAACTGAATTCAATTCAATTTTATTTTCCGACGTTATCGAAAAGGAAACTCCAATGTAAAGGAAATCGTAACTACGAATAGTAGAATCAGTTGTATTCTTGGCACTTTGTCGGTTTAGTGGCCACAATTCATATGAGATTTAAGTGTTTTCAAGTACATACTGTGGAAAAATTGGAATCGAAATGAAACCAAGTTATAATGTTAAGCATATTCTACTACATAACTATAGTTTTTGCTTTCTTTCTTGTCTTTCAAGTATTTTATCCTGACAAATATTCGAATTGATTGTAATGTTGCATAGTCGCATAACAATATCATGATTCAAGTAGATGTGAAAGAGATTACACTGATATGGTAGCAGAAGTCTATAAGAATATCAAGATTGTTAAACGATGAAATGTAAACATATCGTTTATTGTTAATGTGAAACCACCAATATGAAAATAGTTAAAAACGCAAAGAGAAAGAGAGAGAGAAACCGAAAATTCCATTACAACTTTAATGCATATGATAAAGAATAATCGCTTGATGGAATCCACAACGTTCAATTCTTCATTTTCCTCATTTTCTATTATGGAAATTTAGTTGATACATAAAATTATTTGAAAAAGAAAACAAATCGATATTGTCACAACCGAAAAGAAAAGAACAGACTTAACTTCCCGTTCACTGAATTAAATCCAACCAGAGATGAGTCAAAAAAAAAAAAAACAGCCAAACAAAATTACTTCCAAACATAAGATGTGTTCATGGAAACCATATGAAAACTCATATGACAAACATTGTGGATCATATACAATGTTGAACTTAATCGGTTAGACTCCCATACCATTTTGAATTACAGAAGCGTGAAAATATTGAATTTTATAGAGACTTTTATTAAGTCAAGAGTCACAAGACAAATAATTCATCTTCTCTATATTAGTTATTGTATTATATATAGCGAAATATCTTTATCGTTGCTAAGTACCTTTCCCTCTAACTCCCGGTTAATAATATCTTATAATATTTGAACAATAAATCGCCTTAAGGTATGAATATAATTTTCATACAAATTCAATGAAATATTTGAAATAATTCATGGATTTTACATTTCATACAAACGACACACCAACATTATTGAAATAAACAAGATCGAATGTAATTTAATTCTCAATAGAAGAAATGATTTTCAATCAGTCCATTCGAATAAAAAAAAACAGAAATTTGTTCTTATTCGCCCACAATTTCTCTCTCTCAAATGTTTGAATGCAAATTGATAAAAGAGTTGAAATCCATAGAATTTACAGAATGTGATTTCGAAATAGAAAAGTACCTGTTCAATTTCCTACTCAAGTGATATTATACAAGGTGATGGTATTACACTTATTCTGGTGGTTTTGATAATCAAACGACATTCTCATCTAAAATAAATTGAACTCCTTTTTACTTCTTATTCTCTATCGTACAAAGAAAATGGAAATGGAAATCAATCATCTTCCTACTGATACCGGTAGTCATATAGCCGTTAGCAAATAATTTTGATTATATAGGGGTTACGAGATACACCACACCCTACACACATGAATCATAAATTTACAATAGTGATTTGTCTTTAAAGTGTTAATAGTTCAATATCAAAACCATTAAAATACAGACACATGTACAGAGGTGGTACTTTTGATGGCACCATCGGGAAATATTCATAATCTTATTTTATGGATCTTATCAAACACCATTTGGGAAATTCTTAATAGGCAATTATTTTCATGCGCAGCATAACATTCAGAGAAATTCTGTAAATTTCCTTTTAATAAAACAAAAAAAATCGATTAAAATTTCCCACCAGCCCTTGAATTCCAACGTCTTTTTCATATGAAATAGTACACATGTGAATAATCATAACGGCACTGTTTTATCGGTAATTGATATGCTGGGAATTCATTGATTGTTAAAATTTAATTATTCTGGTTAATTAAAATTTTGATTCAATACCCAATCATATAAAATCCACAATGAAAATTGTAATAGTTTTCCTCAATTTCATATAAAAAATTTCATTTATTATCTCTTATTGGAACACGTCATACGCTACGTCAACCAATAATCATCAATTTTAATTAAAATCAAAAAAAAAAAAAAAAAGAAATTTAAAACTTCTAACTCATTAAGAATAAAACAATTGAATCATTTATATGCATCTCTATTGATATTCTTTTTTATTTCATTTCTAACACATCATTTTCACCGAATTATTTTTCTAAAATTTATTTTCATTCAATTGGACACAACTATACCACAATAAACATTTAAATAAATGCCATTTAATTGACAAACGAACAAATGAAATTCAATTAAAATTCAATTCCCAATTTTAATCAATTCGAATAACAGTGAAACACATAATTTAGTTCCATTTGTGTATTTTCTTTTTAGATTTTCCACGATTTATTCTCTCATCTTTGGTGTTTAGTTAAAAGTTGAAAATCCACGTCAATGCCACAAATTAAATTGATGTGGTTTAAGTTTTAAATCAAATATGCTTCCACATTTCCTTTTATTCATTTCATCGATCAAAGAAAGATACTCAATTTATTTAACTAACAATTGATAATGAACCAAAGAAAAAAAGCAAAGAAAAAGTAAAGAATTTCATGTCAATATGAAAATTTTTTTAAAAACATTTGATGTTCTGCTACTGTCTGTTTGCTGTCAGACAAAAGTTCAATGAAAAATCAATTTATCAACATCGGAAATTAATATTCCGAAATAGCATCTTCATATGCCAATAAAAGGTAAATACACAGTAATGATTTAAAGAAAATTGACCGCATCTACCATTTACTTATCATGCGGTTCATAATGTGCACATATAAATTCATATCCAATATTCTTAACTCATCTCTCATCCATTCAAATGTTTGATTACCAAATATTACATTTTAAATTCAGAATTTTAATGAGCTTTTTAACGAATAATATCAAATGAAATTTCTTATCCATAAAGTGAAATATACAACAAACCATTTAATGATATTTTAATATTCACGTTGCATAAAATCCTCGCAGCAATGTATGTAATAGTGAAATGCTTTTAACGGTTTTACGCCACATTTTTTTTTTCTACCGATGAGCACGTTGCATTCATGATTTTGCAATAAAACCAACCGCCAACAAACTCATTATGCTCTGGAACGTCGTAGATTTTACAAAATTGAAAGCATAGCCAGGCAGCAACAAAAAAAAAACGAACTCAGCGGTTAATTTAATGAAAATGCAAATAATGTTCATTAGCCAAACGGAATCAGTGTTTAATGAAATTAGTTAGTTGAGACGTGAACTTTAAAATGAAAAATTAAAATAAAAAAAAAAACAACAAAGAAAACCAGACATCGAACAGAGATTCACCCTCCAGAACAAGAACAGCCAAGAATAATAGAAATAACCAATGAAGAAAAGGATAAGAAAAAAAAAACACAAAGTTTCGTGAAAAGGGTTAACCGTCCTCTAATGATGGCAATCTTGAAACTAGACGACCAAAGGAAAACACCCCAGAGGAACAAAAAAAAAATCAAAACTTTAAGGAAAAACAATGAATAAAGAAAGTTTTATTAGATTTACAATTCTCTTCCTTTCTTAATTCAAAGAACTCTGGCCTTTTTTGTTTCCAATCGTTTTTTATGCCACTTTCATTGAAAGCTTTTTTCCTTTAATTTTTCTTTTCTTTTAACATTGTACTGCGTCCAATTTATTACCAACCGTATTTCTCTTTTTTTTTTTTATGAAATGTTATAAAAATCATGGGAATAAAATAAATACGTGCCATAATTTACGTTGCATAAAAACATCCAGTTTAAATAAAATAAAGTTTCAAGTTCAAAGATGAATTGATCTATCGTCCCACACCTACAAAACCATCAGATGATGCAATATATGAAACAGGAACTTATATAAAAGGATCATTTAACTCCGTTAAAGTCATATATTGATATAATAGTCAACTCTCATTTGTGAATAATAAAACCATTTTTATGTCGACAGACAACATACCAAATTGAACGAAATACCTTATGAATGATAGCAATAACTTTGAGTACTTTAAGCACAATATTGTTTTGATGTAATGAAAAGCTCTCACTCTCCCTCACTCGCTGGCAGAGTACACACATTCGAAAACAAACGGACAATAATACACCAGAGTGAAAATAAAAATTGAAGAGCCAATATCATAAAAATAACAATTTTATCATTAGTTAAATATAAAAACCTTTTGGTTTATTTTTATAGCTGTAATGTAACGTGGTTCAACATAATCTGGATAATAATTTTTATATATTTTTACTTCTTTTATTTATTTTTATTTTTTTTGCCTAACTCTCTTGTCTTGTTTCAGAGCTCTTTCGTTTCCATTATGATTAAAACAAATCCATTTGGTCCTAAACGATATAAGGGTAGTACAATATTCAATGTTCAGATTCAACGAGAAGAAATCATACATAAACTTTGAATTTATTCAATCATTAGATGGATAAATCCCTTGACAAAATAATAGAAAACTGTAAGAGGTTTCCTTTCGAGAGGTCAGCTTCACTTTTTTTGGTTTTCTGTGCGATTTTTCAAATTCTCTTTTTTTATACTCTTGTTTCACAGAATAACGATAAAAACTTTCCCTTTTTTTTTGCCATATCAAAATTTTTTATATTCTCTATTCTCTACCCACAAAAATTCATATTAATGGATCAATGAAATTTCAACGGAAAGAAATTAAGTGAAGACCGAATTGTTTTAAAACAGACAACAACGAAAAAAAAAAAATGCGAATTGAATGCAAATGGAGTGTTCATAAAACACAATAGAAACTTAAACATAAAAATACTGTGGACAGGACAAGATGAGTATCATGTACAAGGTAACGAGTAGACAACAAAATGTAGTTTAGCTTCAACGATATGTTACAAGGGAATTGCAATAATAGTACAATAGGAACCATAACGTCAGATAAAAATTCCTTCACTTTTTTTTATGTTTCATTCACAAGGTCAAATCTATTCGAGAATTTCATATCCAGTCAAAGTATAAAGATGAAAAATTTTTAAAACGAAATACTTTTATTTTTATTTTTAATCCCGAATAAACCGTGAGAAATTTGTAACCGAATAACTTAAATGATTTAATGGGGGATACACCAAAACGTAATCATTCTTTCTGGGTGTTAAAGCACACGTTTCTACTCTGTTTTGCATCCAACCAAAATACGAGCGAAAGCTTTAAATAAGAAATATGCTGTCAGCCATACGGGATTATATAAAATATAATCAGTGGCTAGACTTTAAGCTCCATATTCCAACGTATTCCCTAACTTATGAGATCATAAAAATTCTAGTGCTAACAAACAGTGTACGGTAACAGTTACTCTACTTTATATGGCCGTGGGGTAAAAACATAAATATTCAGTTTCAATAAGATTGTAATGGATGACCAAATCTACTTTTTCCTTCCCCAAAAAAAAATAAAAAGAACATAGAAAATTATGAGTCTCTAAATAAGAAGGTCATATGGCCTCAGAAAATGTTAAAGTTAAATTTATGAATTTATATCCATGAGCACATTAATCAAACATAAAATATAAAAATGAGACAGAATAAAATGAAAGGAACAAAAAAAAACTGTATCAACACCAAGGATTTTATTTAGATTGTGTGAAAATCACACTAATGGAAATGGGAAAATATTGAAACATAAAATGTCAGTCGAAAACGATGAAGAATAAAATTTCCAAAGACAGGAAACGAATGTAAAATGTTTTACTTTAAATCGGATAGAAACGAATAGGAGACTTCATTTTTGAACAATAGAAAATCCTCCTCTTAGTACATTTATAAGCTAAAATCATAACAGTTTGATATTCGACAAGAGATATGCTAACACTGTGTAATAACGAAAAAGAAAAAGAAAAACGTTGAATACCAAAAGGCACCATCTTCACTTCAATACCCAAACAATTGTAATAATTTTTATGATTTTTCTCTTCTTCTCACTGCATAAAATATTCCATTTTAACAATTTTCTTGTTACGTATGTACGTCAATAATAAAATGAAAGTAGATTTCATTAGAAAATTAAATTATCTAAACGGTTGAATTATAATCAATTATTTACATTTCATCATCCATAATTGTGTATTTCTATAAAGCAAAAAAAGATATCTTTACAATATTATCTAATGGATAAATTTCATTTCACTTCATCATTCATCTAGATTCGAGAATATGAAGATCCCCATGGTATCACAATATAACAACAGAATGAAAAAGTATCAAATAAATAAGAAAGATTCATTCTTTTCTTTCACTGTTCCATTCTTTTTTTCAGCCTTAACGGTTTAATCAAATTATGGAATTTAATGTAAAATAGCAAAAAATAAAAATTGTAGAACTTCATATTAAAATTGGAATAAGAAGGAAGACGTCAAATATGCCAAAAAAGGAACATTATCCTCAACTTTAACATTACTATATATCCAACGTTCTTATTTTTATTTCAATTTTTTTTCATTTCATACTTGTATACCTAATTAGATAGACAAAAAAGAAATATTGAAGTAGAAAAAAGTAGAAACATGTTAAAATTCCAGAAAAATATAAAAGATATTCTTCACCATGATTACAAGAGGCTACGAAAAGACGACAATAAACCATAAAAGGTATTTGACATTACGATAACATTAAATTCTATAAAGATGACACTTGTATCTTAAAAAGTCTCGTGTACCCGTACATTTAATTATGATTATAAGAGATGTTTTTCAACTGATTAACGGCTCCAATGAAATGATATTTTCATTAACCGCTCATAAATAAGAAAATAGGTAAATGAGCTTCAAAGATTTATATCAACACAATCTCTACATCATTATATTCATTCGTTGGCTTTTTTTATTTCTCCATTTGCTCCCATTTTGGTTAACAGCCTTTTAGAGCTCAAAAGTCTCACGTTTCATCACCCCTCAACGCTAAAACCCAAGTAGATTTATGTCGACCATGAAACCCTCAACAGAATTTCTATACCCAAATACTTGAATTCTATGGCATAGAATGTTCACTAGCAAAAAGTGCCTAACTTCCCATTTTTAATTATTTTAATTTCATATTTCTTACATTATGAGATGTTGCATGTTGACTCACCGGTTGAAAATCTCTGCATTTAATCTCGGTTAAATCTATAAAAATGAAATTGTAATCATTACTCAAAGTAATAGTGAATATATAAATTAAAAATCTAATACTCACCATAATTTAATTGGGTTGATACAAAGATTTCAATAAACACAAATTTCGCACTCAAAAATCACAAATTTACACACTTGAAACACTTTTTAATTGAATTTCAATTGAATATTAAATCACTTCACTAATACCAAATGGCACTAAAACCAAATAAAAATCAAACAAAATCACCAATTAATTTAATCGCAACGAGCTTGAAACTACTGCACCGACCCGAACTTTAATTCACACAAACTAAATTTGTAATTCTCGATGGTGCTGAAACAGAAGCAAATTGAATAAATTAATGAGAGTATCTGATATTTGAAAAAATTTAAATGAGTTTTATACGATTCTACAGGATGGTTTAACAATATAAAATTTCCTATTGGAATAAACTACGATCACATAAGAGAATTGACATTACCAGGTTACAATAAAATCAGAGTAAAAAAAAAACACTCATGATAACGGAGTTACATCTGTAAACGAGAAGAAATTATTAATTTCCTAATCGACTGGAGTATCATGTAATTACATAATTCCCATACTTGAATATTTAATAAAAACCAAAGAAAAGGCAAGTCAAAGACCTATTCATTGAACCGATAATAAAATAAAGAAGGAACTTATTGAAAAATATCCTTCAATATTAAAATTACGGATTTCTCGAATGCAACGTGATCAATCGCTATGACCCCATTTTCAATTTTCCAAACATGCTATTGTCGCTGTATTTTTTCTATATTCATCTCATAATATAATAACGAATATTTTCAACATGAAAAAATAAAAGGAAATGAAGTGGAAATTAATAAAATTAATTTTTCTTGTAAGAAATTACCCTTAAAAAAGATTGAATCCCAATACGCATTAAACTTCTTACCCTTGGATTAAATGAAAAACAATATTGTTTTTTCGCCGTTTTATAATTAACAAACAAAATTAAGATAATACAATATTTTTTCTTTAAACTTCCTCTAAAAAATTGGCACGCATGTGAAACATTTATATTATTTTTCTTTATAGCATCCGCAATATTGTTTATTTCGTTATTGAATTATGATACTGTTAGATTAAAGCCAAGACGAGAGTGTGATAAAAGGAATTAGAGTAAATTCCGAGTAAAAACACATTGAAACTTTGCTATTTTATTGCCACCAAAAAAGGGAGCAAAAAGAAAAACATTTTCTATTACATACAATATTTACTCTGGCAATGCCAACGTCATGAAATCCATTCTAATGGATGAACATAAGCATTGGAATATTCTTATGGATTCTAATCTCAAATATTTTGATGCGTTTCATCTCCTTATATAGTCCCCATAGCACACCCTTCAACATTAAAGTTATGCTTTATTAATCTAAATAAATGTTTTCCCACCACCAACATTGCCATCCGGTGTGTTCGTTTGGTGAGTGCATATAAAACCGACCGCACTAATTAACGAGGTATGGGTCACTGCTAACGTCAGTATAATTTACGATTTAAAAAAGAAAATAAGATGGACTATTTCATACCTTTTATATTCAGCGTCCATAAGTATCAAATAACTTCTTGTTACCGTTTCCCTTCGAAACATACAATGAACAGAGACCAAAGAAAAAAAAACTTTACCATTTTATACTCTGTCATTACGTCCAATGGTAGCTAATATTAATTCGGTTCATTACACCTTTCTAAAACAATTGGTTGCCGTCATCTCAGTACATCGTATCATCTAAATCGTTGATCCTTGTTAAGAATTGTTCTGTGAAAGTCACAACCATCGATATTGTAATTCAAATTAAAGGGCCTTTAGACATTTTATTTAAATTATTCTCGTCTCTGCCTTGTTTCAGTTAATTTATATTCAACGGTCTTGATATCTTTATGGGTTAACGGCATGTTCTTTACCTTACCGGTAAATGGATCGCTTATAAATGCAAATTTTTTTCAATGCTACAAGAAAAAAAATAAACTTTTTTACTTTAATGACGTGGTTTACCATCACTCACTGGGTTATTCCAGTATCTAATCAGTTGGTAGTGAAATCTCCCAGAACTCCAGTTTTGTCGATTTATAATTTGTAATGAAGAAAAAAAAAGAAGATCGTATTTTTCTTGTTTTACTTTACATATTTTCATGAGATTGTTTTCGCGAAATAAGTGGTGTAGGATACATAAAAATGTCAAAATAAATAATCGTGGGTATACGGGACTACATGAACACTTGGCTAAAATACCGCAAGTTGCTAACAGGTGCAACTCCTTGGAACATATTAAAATGGCATTAAATGCTGATCGGAGTCGGAATTAAAGTGAAAAAATTCACGAGAAAAACATTTAATTTGGGATTTGCTATATGTTGAAGGGATTCCAGGACTCATATTCTTGCGACCAGAAGAGATTAATTTGGAAAATCAAGTAATAAAATGGACGTACTTACGAAATAATAAAATTCCACAACCTGCATCACCAAATTAATTTGCAATACTGAATTAACGTAGGAGCTACCAACTTAACAGACGTCAAAAACTGTCACGTCATTAGTTAATAAACCGGAAACTATTCAATAGCAATTGTTCATCAATAAGTAATAATCACTGTAGTTTTAGTCAATTTAAAATTAAAATCAAAATTATTTATCAGTTCATGTAGAATATTAGTGTAAATTTCAGTTATTAATTCTAATAGGAGCATAATACAAACACCCACATGAACTAGGTAATACCGCGTAACATCTTTTCAAAAACATTTAGTATCTCTTCTTTTAAATTTTTGGTTGTAATACCGCAATATTCTCATTTAGAATACCATAATGAGTCCTACCAGGAGACTTTAAACAGCTTTATAGGACAACTGCGCCTAATTTTATTTCACAATTAAATAGTGACACTAATTCATCCATTATAGCAACATCACTTTTTATCAACGAAATCTAAAAGGTAAATAAGCAACGTATAATCTCATTATCCTTTGAAACCAGTTGTATAGAACTCGTCCATTTAAACGAAAAATTAAGTGAATTGGGGAGTAACAGCGACAAAAGAGAAATATTAATGTTGATATGAATTTAAATGAAACACCGTGGTCGGTTTACCATCAGAGTGACACAATGTGTATCATTCGACTGTTTGTGTTGAGATTATGAACAAAAAACGGATTTTATAAAATGAAACAAAAACTCATTATGTGTGTATACCACTAGAATGTGGAAAGTCGCGAAATAATATGCATAAGTACTGAAAATTCATTATGTTGTGTAACAGGAGATGGCATTGGTTAATATTGCCAAGGGTTATCCAACTTTCATATCATTATGTGTGTGTATACACTCATTCTAGAAACCCTCAGTTCCTCAGATTTCCGTTAATTCATATAAATTCATTTTTTTTTGTGTTAATTTCTCTGTATCCATTCCAGTTGGTGGTAAAAATCCATATTAAATTTCGCCAATTTGAAAGCCACAATTTATTTACCATCCCGTGATCTCAGGTGTGCCAGAGCATATTAATTAAATCCACAGAACAGAACAATTGTGTGGTTATTTTTTTTTTGCAAATAACCCTGGAAAAATATTTAACAGTGTACATCTCCGTTAAGGGCTATATGAAGATACTTACATATCATCGTATCAAGTGGATGGATAAATGCCCTTTGAACACCAACCGGTATCACCTCATATGAATATTTTAATTCACTTATACGGTCGTTTTGGTACCACCCAACCATTTATTACACTGATTCGCCACAAATAAATGGAACAGATTCACTTCATCGTTTATATTTTTTCCTGTGTTAGTTTTCCATTCAGTTTAATAACTGACGCAGTTAATTTAAATTAATTGACAAAAAAGGGAAAATTAATTCATCCAGCAATTTATATTGATATCAATGCAAGTGCAAAGTTTTCTTGTTTTTTTTTTTTTGTTGGAAACAAATTTCATATGAACAATGAATAATAGATGGATTGAAACAAAAAGAGATATGGCTTTGTAATTAGTTTTATAGGTCAATTAATTGGGAAAAAGTTCAACTGTGATATTTCGATAATATTGGAGAATATTAATATTTGGTTGATTTATGAACAGCCTTTTTCACGAACAACTTATACACATAAATATTTCTATAGAAATGTTTTAAACAGTTAAACCCAATCATTTGTACACATAAATTTAGTGGAGAATTAAAACAATCTGGTGTTACTAGCGATTATCGATATAATGCAGCATACAAATACCAGCACACCTGGTTATGGACAAAAAAAAAGGATGGAAAACCAAGTACTTCGTGTAAAGTTACGGTTTTTTCAAAAGTTCAAAGTGTTCGTTCGCTTCTAATTTACCGAAGGAAGAAATTTTAACAATAAAAATTAACACTCATAATTCATTGGACATTATTCAAATTTATTCTCTTAAAATATAAAATCCATAACAAGTAATCCTATAACAATTTTAATATTCCTTAAATTAATTAATTTCCAAACAAAAAATAAAAGAAATTAAGAAAGTATAACAATGAAATACTTAAACATAATTCAACATATTTCAATATAACTTAAGAAACAACATTAAATCACATCATGTTAAAATACCTTTCTTTTGGGGGTTTTGAAACCTTAAACATTATTAATAATTCATACATAAAGATTTATTGACCTTTTTACTCATTTGCACTCTTTCATGCGAAACACCACTAATGTGTCAGTCGACTAAACAATTTTTCAACATTAAATCATAAAATACACAAATAAACATCGCAAATATGAACACATTCATCTCCTGTTTTTTCACCATAAAAGATGATGTTCACATTGAAATAAAATGTTTGCTGTGGTATCCTGTAACCGCATAGCGAATAATCATTCACGATTAAGGCACGATTCACTCTTACAACGTTTAATTAAATTGATATTGGTATGCATTTCCTTATCCGATGCACTATGTAAATCAACAATAGATGTTGCTGTTTTTAATTCGGTTTCATTTAAATTCGTTGACAACGGATCCATCGTTTCCAATTCAATTACATCATTCGTTTTCATCTTCGGTACAATTTTCTCCATTGATTTTATTCGTATTTCATCAATTGAACTATTGGTGCAACATATTTTACCACTACATACTTTTTTCGAGCATTGCATTAGACATTTCATTGATTCCTCTTTTGAATTATTAAATTCTGGTTGTATGGTGACATTTGAAATACCTTGTTCTTGAAAATACGCCAATATATCTTCCATTTTTTGATGAAACATCTAATCAAGTATTCCAAATGAGAAAAAAATAAAATGAAAGTCAAAGACAAAAAACAACCACATAAAAATTAGAATAAAGAAAACCGATGGAAACAATTTAATTACTGTTACTTATGCAAATAGATAAACAGTTAAACATTATTGATTGGATTGAATTCAATTAACCATGAGGACGGGAAAAAAACAAAAACCAGCAGAAATGTATACCATCATTTGGCTTGATGTTATTTCTTTTTTTGTTCACTCTCTGGATAGGATGGGAGTATCATGGTTTATTCCTAATGGCATAGTAAGACAATATGAAAACGGTTATACTTACTGTATGATTTTCAAATAGAATATGCGCCGTTGATACATATTTGTTAGCAGTCAATTGCCAGATATGGAGATCATGTACACTTACAATACCGGTAAAACGGTCTAATAAATCCTTTTTAAATATCTCTATATCAATTGTGGCCGGAATTGTTTGTAATAGAATCAGACATGATTCCTTCACTATATTTTACAGTATCACACAGTGAGTATCCATCAGTGAAACAGAGCGCAGTAATGTACAACATCAGAATTTTATATGATTTAGCCCATCGACCCCAATTTATAAGACGACACAAGTTCCAATATGATGGTTTTTGTGGTAAATCAATAAATATGGATGATTGAGTTTTACCCAGCATCATCGGGCAATATAATCGGATAGAAAGTTACCGTTTCAGTTTTTTTTTTATTGTTGTTGTAGTTGTAGTTGTAGTTGCCAGTTGAATATTGATATAAAAGTGAACGTAAAAAAGAAACATTGATTAGTTTACTATACCTTTTACAAAAGAATACCTTTTACAATGTCCCATTTGATTGGGAATAGAATAAAGTAATAATGATTGAAGTATCTGATGGAAATAAGAATGAATTTCAATCGTCTTATCATCACGGTCAAAACATAAAAAAAAAAAAATGGAAGAGTAGAATAGTTTTAATTCGAATACTTACTGTATGGATAACTGAGTATCAATAGAAGTATACATGATATAATCGATATAATTGGGTCAATGAATTTGGATACATTCTCATCATTTGCTAAATAAACGATTATGGCACAAATAATGACAAACACGGCACCTAAAAATAGAAGAGTGAAAAAATAAAATGAAATAAAAGAATAACAACACCATTGATTATATGAATACGAGACAGATTCAATTAATTACATAAAATTCAATTTGGGTTAATCAAATAGAACTTAAGTAAATCGACTGAGACAAACAGAATAATAAGAAAATAAATAAGTAGAAATTACTTACTGCAATTATCACGAAATACTTCTAGTAAACCGGATGACCTGGATGGTGGACCAGATGTGATACGTTCTCGTTTTGATTTCGATAAACGACGTCCACCCTTTTGTACTGATTCGGATGTAATTACATTTGCCAAATACACTTCACCGGATGATGTTATATTCAAAAAACTACCCTGATGATAAGTGTAACCACCAATTAATACATAACAGATGCCATTTAATACAATACCAGTAATACCAATCAGCAGTACTGGAATTGGCAAATGCATTGTATCTGAATGATCAATATGTATTAATGTTTGGATTGCCTCAACCAATAGTGAAAAACATAATGAGCTCATAAATACAAATACAATTAGCATTGCTAATACATCGATACGAGCCCAACCAAACGTATTACGTATATTTGATTCTAAACGATTCTGTTCAGCCACTGTTGTACTACCAATTTGTATTTCAATTGAACCAGATGATTCATGACATTTCCCAATTGATTTTCCATAATTTGTATTATTAAATTCCAATATTGTATGCTCCTTTCGTTTCTACAAATAACAGCATAAAAACAGACATAAATACCAAATTAATGATAAAATTGATATTTGATTTATCACACATTATCTACATACATATATAGTACAGAAGAAGAGATACAACAACAACAAATTATTTGATATAATTTATAATTTATTGGAATTTTGTTAAGTTCTATCGGTTAGTTATGCGTTTCTATTTAGGCATTTTAATGTGTTGTGGTGAACCACAATGGGAATTAAATGATATCAATTTTGGTCCTACAGTGTAATACGACCCACATTTATCAACGAAATTCGAGCAGATGGTTAGGATCATCCATGAATTTTGTTGTTGGCATTAAATTTTAAAGTTTTCTTAGTACCCCAACCCTCAAACTCTCTAACCAATTGTAAATGATAATGGATAAAACACAAAATTTTCATTGCGGTTTTTTTGTCACTGAGTCACTACTACTCTATTTGGAAAATGCCTGGAAAACTTTTTATCACCCACCAGTTTTCATGTCAACTAATTCTTAGTGAATTGTTTTAATTGTATGTGTATACTAAAATTAGAAACCGAAATCATCGTTACCCATTCCACACAACACATAAGAATAAGAAACTAATTTTGATAGTTTCTTCAAATAATGAAATATTTGAAATGGTGTTTATTAACCGTATTAACATTTTATGTGTGATATGGCATTTACAGTTAACTTGAAATTTGTTAAAATAAGATGACAATGATGATATGCTGACGGCCAAATAATCTAAGACAAAACAGATAATCGATTGTTAAGAGGAAATTATAACTTCTGGGGATGGTGCATATGCATGAAAAGGTTCCACTATAACACATCCACTTTTGAGCACATAAATTATTTTGTAACGATGGCATTTTAAAGTTTCTTCTCTTTTTATTGTATTCTTTTGCCTTGACTAAATTTAGAATAGCAGAAAATCCACTGCTGATCAAAACTACTATGTTGGTGGAGTATAGCAAAACAAAAAAAAAAGAAAAGGTTTCGACCTTCATCAAACTTGATGGATGTGTACGGTGAAAGTTGCATGTCAGAAAGTGTACCGATAAAATGTATACCCTCACAGATATGCTACGATCAATGATTTTCCTCACTTATTAACGTAGAAATAAAGAAAAATAATATTTATACAGTTCGTTGTTCTTTTCAGATGTTATTGTTGATTTTAAGTGGTAAAAGGACTCAACGTCAATTCGATCCACCTACAACAGATGGTTTTCACATTAAAAAGGTGAGAAATTAATTTCTAATTTTGTCTACTGGAAAATACACATTGGCACTATGACATACTGAATATAGTCATTTGATGAGTAACGATTTACGTTATAAATATTGACGTATTTTAGTTTAAAGCAAAGGATAATGTACCCTACGGATAACCCGTTTAACGGAATTATTGAGAATTTTGAGTTAAAAATAAACGTTATCGCATATAAAATGACTGTAAATTGCCATTATCAAATTTCATGCATTAATCATTTAGAATATTTAACACTGTGCTTTCTATAGAACCACGTGTTACTAATTGTCTTCTGCCAAATTGGCAAATAAAAGATTTTTTTTTTTAATTTTCTTCAACGGTAGAATCATTGTCCTTAAATTACCCTCAATACCCGAATAATCGAAATTAACTGAATGAACGTAATTAATTGGTGTGAGATGATTATATTTTGTTTCTCCTGAAACTAAAATAAACTCTTTTTATAATTAATCTTCCATACGTTTTATACAGCACAAATGAAGAAATTTAACCACAAAATTCAATGTTTACCAGTCAACTTACACAATCGATTATAAATTTTAATAACTTTTCTTAATACTTTGACAGATTAAAATGATGAAAATTATCCCAAAAGAAAACCAAAAAGTTTATCTTCATTTCAAAACTGTCCTAAGTGATACCAATTGCCAGTATAAAAATAAAAATACCATTGAGGTAAACAATCAGTTTTAATTTATTGAATTTCCAAGAGATAAAATAAGATTTATTAGGCTGAATTCATTATAATTCTACTGTGTAATGTAATGAGTTAAATAAACATTGGTGCCTTCAACCACTACTGTTTATTTGGCACACATAATAATTACGTTAAATTCAATTATGTTATCTCCACCGTTAAACAGAATGAACACTTGAACTTATATGTGGTGTAACGATATCAAACTACAACCTCTTCAATTGTGAATAATTTAATTAAAAAACGTTAAAATCAAATAAAGATTGGCATGATAAATTGTGGTTAAACTTCTATAGAAACAGTACTTTTACGATATGAAATACATTCAATCTGTAAACGTAACAATACCACGAAAGTAAAAGATTTATGGCAGTTGAATGGCATAGAAGTTTATCAACGTATTACCTACTTTATACACGATTGATTCAAGATATAAATTTAAAAACTATATCACATATTTATCCATACAAATGAAGGATAAAATGAATATCATCCTTAAATTGAATATATGAAGAGTAATATAAGATGAACACTCTTGGTTAGCATTTTGCACATGTCGTTTTGTATGCAGACAAAATTGATAGAGTAATACGATGTGAGAGGGTGAGTACAATTTAACATAATAAAGTTCATCTCACACGTCATTGTATGCAAATTACACTCATCCATCCGATCATTAATGAATGAGTTTTGTGCTAAACTCTTATTGTTAAATCTGAACAAGTAAAACTCACGACTTACAATACAGCAAATGGATAAGTTTTACTGGTATGATAATAATACTTAATGTTTAAGTCATTGTATATAACAGTCTTACCTTTAATGCAAATATACAGCCAATAAGGGCAATTATGTTGCACAGCATATGATATGAATATACTAATAGTGTCAATGCATGTGTTATGTGGCTAAAGAATAACTGAAGTGCAAAATATGTAATCGATAATACTAATACAATGTAAAATGGAAACGGTTGAAACCGTTGCAGGAACTCCTTCATTGGCATTTTTATGAGTCTCCAATTGCTACTATTCTATTCGTTTGAAATTCAATGATGTTTTTCTCCACTTGGATTCTAATGGTGTCCAGTGTTTTATTCACTATCGTTGAACTGTCCTCTTTTATGGTTTATAAATTTGTCTGGCACATGAGTTTAATGCGTTTCATAACAGGGATTCTTCTATACTCTTCTGATTCTAAATATTCCGATTTGGTGCCTTTGAAATTTCTATTTTCTTTTTTTGTTGTGTTTTCTGTTATAATAAAATCAACGATCAATGATGAATCACATAAAAATGAAAATCAGCCTTGTTCATTCAATTTGTGTAAATGGAAAAATAATCCAAGTTAATGGCATACAAGTTTTCTTCTCACAGATGTTGAATCTTTTGCTCCAATTGTATTCGAATATGGTTGAATGATTCTCTGTTTGCATCTGACCAGATGAATAATAAACACAGTGATTGAGTAACAAAAAAAAAACTTTGTCTCTTCCTATTGTCTGGTACGTGATATGATTTAAGTTCTGTCGCTTTTTTTATTATCAAATTTTAACTCATCTAATGTGTACCATAAAATCCATTTGTTATGTATTTATTGTCAATTTAAAGATTCATAATCTCCAGGAGATTCAATCATGAATGCGACAATATTTGAATTATACAGCTGATGATTATATGTAGTCTTCTTCACTGTATTTAAATGATCGAATGTTATTTGACAAGTAATCCTTGATATTTGGTAGTCATAAAATCATAAAATAATCTTCATACAGTTAATATTCTGTGGGCATAACAGTCTAATCTTCATTGGTACTCATAAAATTTTTCAAATGTCGGTTGACAATGGAATGGTCTAAATTCAACTGGACCGGATAATGTTGAATGGACACACAGGATACCACTGAAATTAAAATAAAATATCAAATAATTTTAATACGGGAAAATCTTGTATATTTGATTTCATATCTCTAATAACAAATGGGGGATGTTGGACTGAATTTATTTTATTATTTCATATTTCATTTTCTATATTGGATTGATATGGAATCATAAAACGGCCATAAATGTTATAGAGGGAAAAAGAAAACTGACCAATAGTCCGGATTTGTTAGTATCCCTTTAACGTATCACGGAAGGATATTATGTGAATATCTCGACTGATGTACTTGACAGAAGGATATAAAAGAAAATGAACCGAATTATTTCGAAATAAAAATTAGATGGGTTCAGAATATTGGTTACACATTTAATGAATACTAAATCAATCGTATATTTAAATTATGCCATGAACATAAATCAAAAATTCCTCATCAGTCATGCGCCTGACAAAAAATAATATTTTTAATATCAATCAACAAAAAAATAAATAAATGAATTTCAAATACGATGACTATTTAACATCTTCATATGAATATTGGATGTAACATTGCATCACAAAAAAAAGAGAATTCGAATGTATTTATTTCCAGTTATCATGTAACATTCACAAATAGTTAATTTATTATCGATACATCCATTCGATAACAAAAAAACTATCATTCTGCTCTTGGGGATATTCTATTTAAATGTTTAATGTCATGACCATACCAGTTTCAATCATATTAAATATGAACCTCTTACAAACAAATATATTTCATGTATTTTAAATTGAATTGAATATTGCACTGTAAAATCACTTAAATTGCACAGAAGAAACAAAAAAACTGATTGGCATAACAATCCCATTGAAAAAGTATGGATGGCATCTGATGTGGTTTTATGCACTTAATGAATCTCTATCGATTTGATTTGAGATTTGTTTGTTATTTTCGTTTTTTTTTTCATTTTGTTATAAATTCATTGTACCGTTGATTGAACTGAATGACCATTCAATGAATCAATGTCAGCTAAAACCATTAGATTATCCGATTGATGCCACTTTAAACGTATCCATATACAGAATTGAATGTTTTTATAATGGACACTTGTAAATATCATATTTTATAGCAAACGGACAGTATGTGACATAACCGTAATTTAATAGTATTGTACCATTCAATTGAAATGATGAAAATTTAAACGAATAATGAAAGAATATTATTCAAATGAAAATAACTATGGACAACAGTTTATGAATCAATCTATGTATGTGGATAAAAATTTGATTATTGATTTTATTGTAAATTAAAATTAATTACTATTATTATTTAAAACAAATACAATTGCATGTTATGCTTTATTCATTTAACATGAGAAATTATAAATGTAACTGATTAAATTTTATAATGTAGTCAGTACTATAAAATACACATCAAATTCATAGATAATGATAATCATTTAGCATAATAATGATATCCACAGGTAATGAATAACCTTGATGTGCATTATACCAGATAATGTGTGAAATTTGTTATTAAAGTAAAAAGTTTTTTTTTTATTCATTCCATAAACAGCAGGTAAATTGAAAACATGAAATTAAAATTTTATTAAAACATTCACTTAGTTATTTATAATAGATTATTATAAATGCATACTATGTAATTGACTATATCATCCATCCGTTGATCTAAATTCATCGTAAAACGTTTAAAAATGTTTAAAACAAACTTGAAATAAATTCTTCAGAGATTAAAATTTTAAACAAAAATTTTCAGTTTGATAACATAAAAAGAAAAAAAGTGAAGAGAAATAATAAAATAATTTCAGTTAAACTGATGCACGTGAAAGATTGCACATAAGTTAATTAGACACCTGTAATTTATATTCATGATATTATTTTTAAAATAACTGAAATGTTGATTAAATATGAAAATTATATCGTTTGTAATCTAGTTGAATATATTATTACTTTATGATTTCATTATTATGTAGAAGTTTATACAAAATATTTTGTATTTTTATTCATCTATTGGTCACACAATAATTAATAAAATAAGAATTACAGAATAATAAATTGAACATATTTCACACAGGTATTATAATATGGTTAGAAATATATATAATTCTGTGCAATATAATGTATTATGCCAATTGAATATCAAATTGAGTATAATTGTTTGGATAAAAATTTTATTTAATTTAGTCAAACCGTTTTATTATCAATAATATAAAATACCATTACATTGTATAGAATCCGTTAATTATATGTCATTGTAAAATATTTGAATTGGCATTCAGGTAACAAGTTACATAAAATATTACAGGTGAATTAATTGATTTTTAATATGTGACCCAGTGAGAGAGTGAAAGTTTATTGATTACCATATCAAACGATTTATATAAATCAAAATTTCTATGTTTTATCACTGGTGTAAATATCATCAATTAGTCGACCCTATTATCATAATGATTACAAATTTACAATATAATTGACTTATCAAAACGAAATATTCAACAAGCACCATCTAAATTAAGAACATTGTTCAGATGATTCGCGTGCGCCATGTGCTAATCATAATTTCGTATAAATTTCTGTACAAATTTTACTTTTATCTTTTTATTTTATTTTATTTTTATTTTATTTATTTTGATGATATTGCCACTGAACAATGAATTTTCTTTATTCATTTGAAAATTGGCCGTGCCAGAAGTCGTTAGGCTTCAAAAATTTTCCACATCATCGTTGTCTGGCAAGCCAATCATTCTTCTATTCGCTGATTTTGTTGAATATAAATTATAGATATTTATAGATTCGTATACAAAATATTTTAAGTATCACAATCAAAAATAGATTTGTTTGCAGCGCATTAATACATTTATACTTTCAAATGTTTTTTGTTTGTTACTTTGTAAAAATTTCAAATATTTTATTTCAACTAATTTGAACGAAAAAATATAATTTTATATTCAGTAATTAATTGAATTGAATTGATAATTCTTGGAATGATAAGGCAACGTAGAACGTTCAGCTGCAAATTAACAATTAAAAGGTTTAATGGCCTAATGTGCACTTAATGGTTTATGATAATATTTATAATCCATAACCACTTGTTGCACTGTATTTCTAGCAAGTTTTTGGTCCCTCAAAAAATAAATCCAAAAAAGTTTTTAACTGTCGGATCCACACTCACCACAATGTCTAGAGGTCACTGATATCTTCAATATAATTTTACTTTTATACTTCTTTATTTAAGAAAAAAATGAAACTTCTATTTCCTTAGGCTTTTACTCAAAGGTACCAGAACGTCTAATAGATTTGATCAATTCTAAATGAGAATCGCTTGAAATATAATTATAAATCGTTTAAAATTATTACTTCGACTGAGAACCGATTCACTTAGTTTCACACTCCCAAGCTTCACCCACTTTAATCACCAACTGGGACCCAACTACCAGTCCAGTTGATTATTAGGTGTTGATTCAACCAGTGAACTTCTCAAAATATATGATTGAATTGAATTCATAACATAATAGCTGTGTACATATTTTTATCTATACAAATACGACTATGTAATAGATTAGATGTTCGTTAACCGGCCGGATATTTTTTTTATTTAATTCTATAAAATGCTCGTCAAAGCATTAATTCAATTTCATTCATAATATTTTTGTATGTCTTGTTATTCTTTATTATTTATTTCGTTTATTTAAATTTTAATTAAACGATGGATTATAATGTGACCAGTTTAAGCGAATAGTAGTCAAATGAATCGTTCAACTTGTATAAAATAAAATTTACATTTAAATGATCATATTTCTTACCGTGTCATTGCTATAGAGGTGAGGTAAAATATCTTAAACGACAATTAGTTATCTTCAGTATTTATGAACCATAAATAATTTGCCAATTCACATCTTTTTGATATTTTTGGTATTGCTGTTGTTCATTGTTGAGAGCATAATAAAATCTATATTGGGCCTATGATATCTGTGTAAGCAAATACATAAAATAATGTACAGATAAACTAGCTATAAATATGTACATTAATTGAAGATAAAAATCAAAGAAAAAAGTGCGAGAGAGATTATTGTTCTATACAATATGGATATTGGACTGTCTGGGGGTAGCTAAAACTTATACAATGTATATGAATATCTATGAGTATGTACTTCATATTCCGATTTCATTATGCTGATTAATCTTTGATTGAGTGCTTAACAAATACCACATAGACAGTATAATAGTCAAACACTTTGTATTCAACAATTTTTATCGTAATTCTCATCAAATTTCTGTTTAATTCATCTTGTTCGTTGACAACAGTACATTGCGTGCATTGATTTATTATCATTAGAATATGATTGATTGTAATCTTTTAACTAAATAAGAATTTAATATTCACTTACATTAAGACAATTCACAGTCTACAAATTAATTGAATTTATTTAATAAATCTCCTTATACTGAAGATAATAATTTAATTACAAATTTAATATCACTAATTGGATTAAAACGAATGATGATGAAATTCTGTATGAAAAGGTTCACCTTCTTTAACCGTAAGTGTTGGCATTATATCTTCTAACAATGCAATTACTAATTCACAAGCAGTCGTTCGTTTTGGTGCACTCATATAAATCGTTTTAAGGGTTGGTAGTCTGTAGAGTGCCTGAAGACCACGCTCCGTCACTTTAGTTTTAGTTATGTCTAGGACTTCTAGGCTTGGAAACTCAGAACCAGAGACACGATCCAAGCACCAGTCATCAAATTCTTTTACATTATAGAAGGACAAATACTTTAGGTCATCGAGACGTCTAATGTTTTCCAACCCCTCGTAATACAATTCCATATTGTCGCATCGTAAACGTTCAATTTTGTACTTCGGGTCCATTTTCGATGGTAAATTATAATTATTATCTTCATCGCGTGCAATCCATTTGTCATGTCCTACAAATCTAAAAGTTTTATTTTATATAATTAATGGGGCCAATATCAGGAGTGGTATCAGTGATAACTCACCGTACAGCACCACCTCTATGTACAACGAAATGGGCAGCAGCTAAATCATTACCGAGAATACGATGACGTTCTGGCATGAATTGTTGCATAGCTTTTGTCTTGTCGATACGTCGTTTTTCAAAGTATTTTTTAATTGTGTTTGGACTTAGATTGATCGGTTGCTGTAGGGCTGATATGATGTCCGCATTAGATTTTTCGGAAGTGAAAAGACTGAATTTGGATTTCCAGAATCCTTCGTGCTCATAAAAGGGTTTTCGCCATTCCAATTTTTCTTTTTCCTTTTCCAATTCAGCCTCCCATTTCTTCCTTAGATCCTCGTCTTTGTACATACTGTACATTCGGCGGGTAAATCCACATACGGTAAGCCTATTGTTTAGCTTCACCGCAAACATTTTTAGATAATTATTTAATCGCAATTTGTGGGACTGCAAAGCAAAGTGGTTCACTTTTTCATTCTTGCGAAGCTAAAATAACAGAATGTTTGAACTTTCACTGTCCAACTATGAATTGGATGAATGAAGATCTACTGAAATAAGTGCAATTATTTAGAATTAATTCAGTAATTTAAATATGGTTTAATTAATTTAGAAGAAAAGTTACCTGGAAAATTTAAACTTTCCTCATGTGCGACAAATTGTTTGTTTATGAAAAATTGGTGTACAATCAGCTGGCATACATAGCGGTCGAGAACAGTCAATGAAGTAAAAATCGCGCCAGTTTATTTCGGTCGTACATTTCAATGCCGCGTTCATATTACTCGGCGTGGTTTCACTGTTTTAGCTTGACGTATGGTGTAATGCGTGTGACCGAAATTTATGCGAAACTCAAACAAAAAATCCCACATC
>JXOR01000123.1:168577-263215 GCA_001014335.1 Coboldia fuscipes | reverse complement strand
TGACAGAATGTCGGCATGTGACATATGAGTGGCTTCATTATATATCCGATATATGAATTGACGCTAAGCATTGAATCAATGAATCGAAATATTGCAGAAACCTCTTACAAAATAGAAACTCCTCATACTAACATAACTGTTTCGTTCTTCGTCTTTTCTCATTACTATTACCTCGTAACAAGACAGTGAAATACATTCATTGTATACCCTTTTGTATCAGAGTTTGAAATTTTATTTTCTTCGACTGGTTTTCGATTCATTGTTTTGCGTTGAAAGTCACTTGCTTGTTTCTAAAAACTCTTATAGCTGCTCATATTTCTTCAAAGACGTGAAAGTGAAAAATTTTGCTCAATACATCATTCTGCATTTGAACAAGGTTTGCGTTGAGAATCACTAAAATGGTATTGGTATTTGTTTAAAAAGCATTATATCTTCCCATATTTCTCAGAAGACGAGTTATTTTGCATACAGTTTGTGATTAATTTTAGCCATTTACACCCATTTTCCAGTTCCAAATACTTATAGTTAAAATCATTTGTTATGGTAGGAAGGAAATCAGCTCTTTTCATCAAAGTGGGCATACCTTGTGTTAGTAACCAGAAAAGAGCTTCTTTTTTTTGTTATTAAAATCGCGATTATTTCAATTTGTTTAATATTAATTAGAGCAAATAGTAGTTAATTGGATGGAAACCAGTGTCCCGTGTTTACCAATTGTTTTTCATATAGTTCAGTTTTAGAATAGTTGTTATTAAACGAAGTGCAGTTCATGCCATTCACGTATCCATGATTTGTGTGCAAGTGTTTTCTTTCTGAAATTCAGAGGGTGATCCGATCCGATATTTGATATTTTAACACAGAAAGTTAGTGAGAGATTGTGTGTCCAGACCCATACGAGAAGTGCGAAAAGTTTTTTTTCTTTCCAATCCAAATTTTGGATTCAACTCTTCTCTTGCAAAATTGGAAATCTTAATGTGCTCGGTGCTGTTCATAGGGAAAATTTCATGGAGTGTAGCAGCTAAATATTCACCTCGCATATGGATGAAAGATTGTAAACATCTACCTGGTATCTGAATCAGTGACTGAATGAGTGACACACCGATTTGTGGGAAAGGTATTGGGATACACATAAATAAATCGGATACAACATGCCGAAATGCGATGTGAAGACACGATACATCCCAGCAACAGTGGCCTGGACTCTGCTATTGGTGACAACATTCCTGTTCTTTTATTATCCGTGAGTGAATTTTAATCCTTTTGCATACATTATTTACTTGTTCGCACTGTCTAACTATGACTAAGTCGTAAATAGTGCAAGTAATTTTAAGTCTTGTGCTGAACTCTAGCATCATCACATCACATTCATAAATCAGAGATTATCCATTCATCTGTTTTATTTTCTGTTGATATGTAAGAATTCTGTACGGTTTAGTCATTGGGGGCCACTACCGAACTTTTAATTTTACTGTTCTACGGCTGATGTACACACGATGTATTCAACGTAATTCTAAAAATAAAAAAAAGTTTCTATTTCTTAACGCTCTTATATTATGCGATTGATTAGAGTGGGTGGATTTAAAACCAAATTGTTCATCTTGGGCTGATAATATAAACCACTAAATATTCCCTGTGTTGTTAAATTGGTAACAAGTCATAATGCCGATGTTCATTGGTCTGACCCATTGATTTTTTTTCTGTATTTAATGAGAATTTGAACTGTGGTACCCATTTACATGTACAGTTTAAATTATCGATAAATTATTTTATCACTAAAAGTGAGTTCGATAATAGAATGCTAAAATAAAGAGGCATACGAAAACAAAAAATAAATAAAATCCAATTTTCTGATTAAAAGAGTGTTGGAATTTTAAGTGAACGCGGTCTAACAGTATAGAGAAATCGGTTGACATAGAGGCATACCACCTCTATATACACCATTAATACCCATTTAGAAATTTACTTTTTCTAGTTGGCTTTAACAATTTATCTATGCGCCACTAAATGTATGTGTGGTCTTTATCAACATAATTACATTTCGTTCTGTAGCATGAAGATTATTTTTTTTTCTTTTAAATTAAATTTTACTTTAAATGGTTTAACATTACTACCTTACGCGGGTACTAATAATTTTATCGGCTATTGCGAATGGAACAATAATGTTTTCCTAATGTCTTCCGTTAGTTATTTACGTTACGTTATATCGTTTGATTTGCCTTTTTTTCGTTAATACATATTCAACTTTTTCATTAAAAAAAAAATATATTTCATTTTCAATTAGTTCTTAATATGAAATATGAAATTACACGGATTTAAACGGGTCAAGGTTTAATATTTGACGATTTATTGAAATTAACATTAATTTAATTTCACTTTACACGATACATAGAGAATTGAACAGATTACATATTCTCTTTCTACCGTTTTTATATTATTGGTTATTGTTTTATAATTCAATATTAATTAACGATTTGTGTTTATTGCATTTTCAGATGTCAATATTATCTGTATCGATATCCATGGGTTCCAGCATACCAGGCCGTAATTACATTTTTCGTATTAGCCAATTTTACATTGGCAACATTTATGGATCCCGGCGTTATTCCCAAAGGTACGTTTAGATAAAATACATCCATAGATAATAATATGTAGTCCCAGTGATTTAAGTTTTTACTTCCATTCCAACACGGTGTGGTTAATTAGAAGTTTTATACGTGATATTTTATGAGAAAATACCATTTTAACAATTTTAGCGCCATCAGATGAAGATAGAGAAGATGAATTTAGGGCACCATTGTATAAAAATGCTGAAATAAATGGTATTACAGTACGAATGAAGTGGTGTGTTACATGTAATTTTTATCGACCGCCACGATGTTCTCACTGTTCCGTGTGTAACCATTGTATTGAGGTAACTAACTGCAAATAATATGGGATAAAAATCACCTGAAGGAGTTTCTAAATTAATTTTATTTCTAAATTTCGTTTGTTTATTTGTAGACCTTCGACCACCACTGTCCGTGGGTAAATAACTGTATTGGACGTAGGAATTATAGATTTTTCTTCTTTTTCCTCATATCATTGTCGATACACATGATAAGCATATTTATATTGTGTCTATTTTACGTGTTACACAACAAAGATAGATTAATGCAAACGGAACCTGTTATATCGTGAGTTAAATTAATTAAATGTTGAATATTAAATCAGTTTTTTTATTCTTAATATTATATTTTAAAGTGAGATGTATTCTGTGATTTCGTATAGTATTTAATTCTTAATTTCTATTTTAGGATGGTGTTGATGGGTTTTATAATATTATTAGCTATACCAATATTTGGATTAACTGGTTTTCATATGGTATTAGTGTCGCGAGGCCGTACAACAAATGAACAAGTGACGGGTAAATTTAAAGGAGGCTATAATCCATTCTCAAGAGGATGTTGGCATAATTGTTGTTATACACAATTTGGACCACAATATCCAAGGTTGGTATGAGACTAGGAAAACTGAAAAAAGAATTCGATTTATTGCTTAGATGGGCAAAACCAATAAAATACGGTTACCATTTATTTGGTAATTGGATACTGAGTCAAGCACAGCTTTGATGTGTATTTCATTTTATTTTAGTTTATTGAAGCCGCATAAATACAGTGTACGACGATTAAAGAAAGAACAGTCAATCAGCACAATATCGAGGGATCGTGATCAAAATCGCCATTTAGGTGGGTCAGGGCCAGCCCGATTGCATGGTGGGCCGCATGGACCAGGTGATACTGGACGAAATGGAACACCACAGGAATTATATGAAATGGAGAGGCATACTCAGGTAAAAACCTATTTGGATCAAGGAAATGGGTATAGCCAACGCTCTGGAGGATCTACTCTGTACAGTAAGGTGGGTGTTTCCTATTCTATCTCTTCTATCTATGCTTTCCTATGCCAGTCATTCCCTTTGAATCACGTTAATTTCGTTTCTTTTGGTTTTATTCATACCCTATAATTTTGTTACTATCACGAGGCAAAATTTTCAAAGTAAATGGAATATTTTAAAATGTACAAAAGAAAGAGACTAAAATACTGATTGTACACACTAATGACATCAGTAAATTTCAACGCTTCTTGTATTATTTAATTTATTTTAATTTAAAGCCTTTTGATTTCCATTTGAACATACATATATAAATTATTTAAATTAGAGGCAATTTGTATAAAGCATTCGATTACCATTCAAGTAAAACACAAATCGCACACCGTTTTCTTTAATGCTGTATGCAGCTGTAATATCGCTTTTAATAATTTATAGAATTACCGGGTGGTAAAATAAATAAAAAAAAACACAAGTAAATACCCATGCTGATAATATAATATTAATCATTTATCTTTTATTTTATTTTTTTCCTTTCTATTATTTTATTAATTGCATTCATTCAATTATTATTAATTTAATTTTCGTGAGAAAGACATGAAAATTTCATTGAATTTATCAGTATATAAGTTGCTTTTTGCGCCCTATAATAAAGTAAAAAAAAAAAAGAATACAAATACTTTTACCTTATTCACTGTGTAAAAAAATATAAAATTAGGAACACTCGGCAACGAACTGATATATCGTTAGATTCGCCACGAGTTGTTTGCTATTCACAGTAAAACACAAAGTAAAGGTAATCTAGCTTAATATTATTAGCTTACCCAGTATATTTATAAATATATAATTTGTTTTTAGTAGATAATTGAATTACCTGAATGGGAATAAAATTTTATCTAAATGATTTTTATTATAAAACTATAAATTGAATCTGGAATTGAGCAATTTAGATTATTGGAAATTAGAATTTCAAAGGCAGCGACGATTTTAGTATAATCTTGCATAATATTTTGATTGATTTTTGCTTAAGATATACCAAATTATTAGCAAATTGAAATATTGTAGACTGTATGTTTCTTGTTATTTCATTTATTTTTTGTTCCCTTAATCAGGGTAAATATTTGTCGTCAGAATTATCATCATCGATTGGTTCAATTGAAATACCAAAAAGTCCGTCACGTCTTAATGGACAAGATACAGAAGATGTTATTAGCTCAAATGATAGTTTACAAGAATATATTGAGCAAATTCAATTAAAACAAAAGGCAAAAACGGAACGTAACAAGAAATGAATAAAGGGAACGTGATGGAAGAAAATTGATTTTCTTTATGTTTTCCTGAATTTTATTCATGGATTTTCTGTTGTATTGTACCAATTGCCGATAATGTCATTCTGATTCTTATCATATATTCGTATTTACGATTCAAAAATATTCTATTTGGATGTTCACAATCCATAATTTGCGTGAATACAAATGAATAATTGAGATGAAAATATTCGATACAGAATCGATTTTGGTATGACGTCGAATATAAAAGATTGACAGTTTTACTCAACAACAAAAGAGTAATTAGAAAAGAGATGATAACAGAATAAAATCGAATATAAGTCATGATATCTCTAGCAATTAACAAATGTAGAAGTGGAAAAATGACTACCGTTATTTATAATTAATCTTATGTTACTGATTGATGATGATTGAAAGTGAATAATTTTTATCAATGTGATTCTTTATATTTTCCGGAATATTATTACGGAAAATGATATTTAATTACAGATGTCACCGGGACGTGAATGCTCTGATAATGATATGGAACCGCAGGCATCCCAAAGTCAAGATTGTGAGCCAACACCACCGTTACAAAGACACAATTCATCTAATTATTATATGACTTCAATGGAAGTGAATCAAAATAATTGTGGAAATGGTGGTGATTCACCGCGACACAACATTAGAATGTTTCAACCGAGACATAGTCCGCATTCAAGACAAAGGTTAGTCGTATAATCAACCAACTATTATCTCAAATATATTCCCCCCTCAAAAAAATAAAAATAAAATAAAAGAAACCAAGTAATTGATGGTATCCATATTGATTATAACTTATAACTATTTGAAAGAGATGGAAGAGAGTAAAGATTCCCAGTCCCAATAGACCTAAATGTACATAATTAATTCCGTTAGGGACATTTTAAATGTCTTTTAAGTATAATAATTTTAATTCCATTATTTATATCGTGTGATATATAACCGTTTACTGATTATAATTACTATCTTTTTTATTTCTAATTATTTAGTTAATTTATTTAGTAAGTATAATGAGTGAAAAAGAATGTTTGTTTTTATTTTGATTAAAATTATTCTGAGCATAAAATATAAAAAACCAATAACTTTAGTTAATTAATAGTTAAAAACTCAATTTAATATAAAAAAGAACAAGTAAAATGAAAAGAGAAATATAATGATTTTGATTCTTATGATTATGTTTTAATGTTTTTTTTTTTATTAACGAAACTTTCATTGAAAACCACTGGTTTAAATAAAATAAAAAAAGAAAAATGGATTGACAAATGAAAATCAATTTATTTTCATAATAGCGAATTCTTATGAATTATTAATTTACTTTATATGGTGAACAATTATGTTCCAAATAAAACTAATGGTTATTTTGGTTGTATCACATTATATTGCATGACATTGTTAATATAGTTGAATGTTGTTTCATTTATTTATTTTGTTTGGTTTATTTTGTTCTGTAACTGACATACACACAGTTTATTTAGGTATTTTTCATGTTTAACCACAAGTCAAAAAAAAAAAAATATAAAACGTAACTTTTCTTTTACTAATAATTTCAGAGGTTTAGATCCTTCACAAAATTACAGCAGTTCCGATGCACTATCACCGGATAAGTCACAAATGATGATGGTACAACCAGGTGGTGGCCAAATACGTGGTGCATCAGCCACACCAACAATGCAGCAACGAATTAAAGCACTTGGTGTTGCAACACCGTTGGCAATGTCGAGTCCCGTTCGCAGGTATGCAATCTAATTTTTTCTTTCAATTAATATTCAAAGAATGTTTTCTTTTATTCTAAAATCAATTGATGTCTTATTTTAATTCAACTGGGGTTTCTTTACATTTGACTGAATTAATTTATGCAAATTTAATTTGTATTTCTTAAATTTGGCTTTGCCTACCAATTTCTTTAGATGGACATGATTTATTTATTATTGAAATGCAAGAAAAAAAAATGCGAATAAATAAAAGTAAAATAAAAAGAATGATTATAATAATAATGTGTGAACATAATATCTGTGGATTTGCATGTGTTTATGGTAATCTGAATTATTGATTTTATTTTTAAATTTCAAATACACGTACTTACATAGAACTTTCAATTAGATGTATATGCAATTTGATGGGCTTTTTTCTTTTGCTCGACATCACCACACCTGTAAATGAATTTGTAATTATTATGTCCATTGAATAATTGTTATGCATAGATTGGTATCAATTTCATATTCATAACATAATCTAAGTAATTGTTGTCGGTGTAGTTATTGTTATTTTAATGTTACAATTGTTAATTATTGTAGACAATCGAATTGTTGAATTGTTTATGAACACAGTCAATTACAATTGAATTATTGAATATTCTATTAGGTCGAATCCGGGAACTCCAACACAACCACGACGTCCCGATTTTATTGGTGTAAATCAACAGCAGCAACAACAACAACAGCAACAGCCAGGTGCCACTTATTATGATTTTCCAATACAACATTATGCCGGTTTGCCTCCACAGCACGGTCAATCGTATCAAATGCAACAACAGCAACCACCGCAACATATGCAACAGCAACAACAAATTCTAATGACCCATCATAATGGTGGTCCGCCTCGTCATATGGGACCATCACAAATACCATACGGTTCACCGCAAAGACGTTTCCTTAGCGAAGGTGAACTTGTACGGCCGGAATTGTCTTATGCCCGTACCAATAATACGGTTGATAATATTCGCGAATTGGCTGGTAGTCCACAACGTGGTGTTTACATGTGGAAAGATAATTCACCTGGTTATAATGGTGGGCCAACACCACAATTTCCTGGACAAAATCCAAACGCACAAACGTTAGGTAATCCACGCGGTCCCAGTGGTATCCATGGACAGCAACAGCAACAACAACAGCATGATTATGCTCAATATGATCCACATCATCATCGCTCAAATCCAACCAGTCCAACACAACAGCCATTACAATATGCACCACAACAATTAGTTAGTTCAAGTCATATAGGACAACGTTATATAGCGTCACTGCCTCAAAATAATATGCCAAGTGGTCAAGGTGGCGGTGGAACAGGTCCATCATCGGGTGGTTATCATCCAGCCTTACGTGGTGGTGTACCTGTGTTTCCGCCTCAACCATCGCCCGGTATAAAACGGAAACAAACACCGACACGTCCAATATCGTTTGTTCGTGCATTAGAAATGTCTGATTCTATCGAAATGACCTCAATACCAGGCCAAAGTGGCGCCGGTACAAATAATTCAGGTGATCAATCAAGTCAATATATTAAGAATCAAGGGCCAAATAATCCTGGTGGACCGGTTGGATCAAATAGTGGTGGTGGTAACCAACAACAGCAACGATCAACAACACCGACACCAGATCGAAGTAGTGTTTATGATATGAATTATGAGATTTCAGTATAACATAAAAATAGATAAATTTCCCATTTAAAAATATACAGTTTGACATATTGAATGGAGATGAAAAACAGTGAACATATATAAGTATGAGACAATTATAAACGATAAAGAAAATGATTTTAGAGGCCAAGAAAATTTAAATAATAGAAGTCATTTTTTTTTTCTATGGTTTATTAGCGTACATATAAGTGTGTGAAAAGTGTAAAAGACAAAATTTATTTCATTGATAAAAGCGCGGGTAATAAAATGAAAAAGAAAAAAAAAATTCTTTCTTGTACTCGATGACGGCTCGATAAACAGACTGACGCCATTCGTATAACGTGTTGCATCCCCATAATTCGAATTCACCTATCATTCGTATCGTTAAATATCAAAACGTAAATCCGTATAAATTCCATATACATAATAATAAATAAAAAATGCGGAAATAAGTGTAACATATTTATGAACCCGTCAGAACATAAATGACCAACAACAAGGCCATAATGATTTATAAATAAAATAAAAACAATGAAGAAAAAGGGTTCATAAATTTTATTCTAATTAGAGTACAGCAATCCAATGTGATTGTATCGTATCACTGAGGTGTGTTTCCATTGCATACATAGAAATTAATCAAATTATGTCACATGCAGTTCAACAGTAAACAAATTGTCTTTTTTTGTTCGAAAAAAAGTAAAAATGTTTTAAACGAATATAACGATATGGTTCAATCATCTTTATGGAGATATGGCCATTAAACATGTAATTATTAATTGATATAAATATTTGATTCTTTTTGTTCCAAGAAAACCAAAAGCAAACAGATTTAGAATTAACAAGAGAAGATAAGAAATTATTTAGATAAATTATATGAGAAGAAGCAGTATAATATAAACTAGAATACTTTATACATTATAAAACGAATTTGAATAGTAGTGGATCAGATACTCTATTCGAGTCATAGCGAATATCTTAAATGGTTTAAACATTGTTGGAATTAAATGTTCAACATAAAAAGAAATTGCATCTTCACCTAATGCATTCAATAGCATCAGTTTGAAGAAACATTTTTCATTAAAAATGGGATTGCATTTAACACAAAATTGCATGCGTATGTAAATTAAATGAAAACAAAGTAAAACATTTAATATGACGAATTATTGACTTTAACATTTAAGAAGCTGCTAGTTTAATCATAACTAGGTGAATAACTTATTAAATATGAATTTAAAGTGAAATGAAACTTGATTATAAATACTATTAATATATTAACATACAAAAACATTGAGGATAGAAAACATATTGTATATTTCATAGAAAATACCGTCTTTCAATACGGGATTTATGAAGAATAGAGATCCAGAATTGACATTCTTCTGTTGTTGTTATTAATGTGTAATAATTTTTAAGGACTAAAATTTAACAGAAAAGATAAATAATGGAAATAATAATTAATTTAATTATTTATGTTTATAAGGAACATTTAATTTCTAAATGTTTTCTGTATGTAAAATTTTCAACTATAATAATTAGATAAAAGAAAAAATAAATAATTGATATGAAAATGTAAGACATTATAACGATTAATTAATGTAACAATGATTTCAATGAATGAAACAAAAAAAATAAGATATTCATAAATTCTGCTCTTCATCAATTAATCTAAATATTATTAGCATTCTATGTTACGTCCGTAGATTATTGTTTATGCTAAACAGGAATTCCTGATGGAGAGTAATCAGCTTCAATGTGTTTATACTAAAAAAACAAATTTATAAGAACGTATCTATTTAAAACATTTTTTCATATAATTGCCGATTAACATTTAAATGGAAGAAGGAAAAAAAAGAGGTGAATACACAAACACTAATAGAATCCTATTAAATTTATAATATTTATCAACTATTTCTAGTAAATGGTGCTAATTTTCATTTAAATAATATAAATATAAAAGAATTTTTTATATTTAATGTAATGTGTAACTAAAATGAGATGTGAATTATTTCTTTTTTGGTTCTTTTTTTTTTTTTTTCTGCTTTAATTAATACGATTGAATTAGTAACTTTTTGTAATCATAATAAAATACCCACGAAATTAAGGATGGTTTTTTTCAAAGAAATCCAAAATGTATAAAAGAGTAATTTAGTGTTTAACATAATATGTAATTTACATTATAATTAAATGAAATAATTGTAAAGTGAAATTCATAAACGAATGTAAGCAAAAGATAAAAAAAATAATTGAAAACATTAATTCATTACGATTAACATAAAAAAATTAAAAAAAAAAAAAAGGATACAAGAAAAGAAAAAACTATTTAAACATTAACGTAGATATTTTCTAAAAACATGTAACAAATTCATTATTGTTTAAATTAGACTATAAGATTCAATCAAATTTTGAACGGGAGATCCTAATCCAAAAGAATTAAAGTCCTTGGTTAAGTGTCCTTGGTTGGATCATTTCTACTTGTTTGCATCGAAAAAAATTTGTTTAATATACTATGGGTACAGATTCATGTTGAGTTTATTTTTAACCAAATAGAATGCGTGGACTATTGAAAAGAAACACAAGAGAATAAGAAAGTAAACAATTTTCCTTTTATATTTTTAAAGTAACAAATTGATGAGCTTAACACTTCCTGCATAGACTTCCGTTTTTATTCTCAATTGTTTGCTATTTATAATTGATTTTTATGAACAAAACTTATGTATATTGTATTTCATTATCATATTCGTATTGCGATGAATTATTTATGTGGGCAAAATTGTTTTCTTTATGAAGCACGTTTTAATACGTAACATTAACATTTACAAATGGAAAAACTAATTGTCGATATATAGAAAGAGAAAAGAGAAAAATGATATTATTTTGTTCATTCATATTCAAGTTCATCCCAGTTTTTCTTTTCATTGCATTATTTTAGTTTTGTTTTTTTTTTGTTCGTGTTTCATTTTCATTTACTCTTTCTGTGATTAATGGACGATGGATTATTAATGAAATTGAATACAGGCACCGATATGTGTGTATGTATCAATATTTTCTTATTAATTATTATGTAATTGTATAAAAATAGAATTGAAAATAAATTATAAGTGAATGAATTAATTTTTATTGGTGTTTTAATTAAAAGAATGAAGAAATTGTCGCACTTTGGGTCTTGTTCCATTGGTATATCAATTGATCAATGAAAATCCAACATTTTTCTAATAACTGGAGCAGATTTCCCAGAACAAAATTATAATAATAATTTTTGAACCTTCCAATTTCAGTGATTTTACTGCAGTTTTCTTTGAAATAGTGGGAATTCACTAATGCTAATGCAATTTGATACATTGACACGAAGCACTGATTGCAACATCAATTTTGGAACTTTTGATTTTTCAGTGTTTTTCTTATAATTGGAAGGAATTCACTAATTCCAAAACAATTTGGTACACTGACACGAAGCATTGATCACAACAACAATTTTTGAAACTTTTGGATTTTTTAATGTTTCAAAAGTTTCACTTTGAGCCGATATCGACGATATTTTCATCGGTTTTAGTCCATATTAAATCTTAGTCCTGTCGAGTTTTTCTCGTCAATCGAATCATTTCCTTGCATTTTATTTGAAATTGGAACAGGTAAACATAACTACAAGAGGTAATATTAATAAAATGCCTTTATATATATCAATCGATGGTGAAGAATCAGAATTTTCTCTAAAAATAATAAAAGCTGAAAGTAAACTTGAGATAAATGATTAAAACAATTGTTATTTTAGGACGATTTCCGTACATTTTCTTTAAATTTTATTACTCATATAATTGAAAATATAAATTACAGCGTGATAAGTTCAATTATATTCATTATATGTTAATGTATTTTATATTTAGCATTAGATATTCATCTTTTTTTTTTTTGGTTTTATTATTATTTTTGTTTCTTTTTAGCCGGAAAATATGTGATAGGTTTACAAAAATTAATTGCATTTTGTCATTCATCTTAAGACCATCAATAACTTATAGGTAATATTCCATATCTATACATTCTAAACTCAAAAATGCATTCACTAATCATTTTCAATATCTTTGTTCTCATTTTTCCCATCATTATGCTCTATATAAATATCAATTATTATGCGTAATGCCATTTTATATTCATTTCATTTAACTACATAATGCTTCATTGAATTCTGTTTTCTGTTTTAAATATGTTCTTTTATTTATTTGTTTAGTTTTAAATATATAATGTAGGTACTTTACATATAATTGCATATTATGCACGGGTACATGTTGCATTAAGAGCCATAAATGCATAATTAAATTACAATATTCACATGTAATTTATATAGTAATTCACGAATACTTTATTATTTAAAACATACTAATATACTTTATATTCGCAATTTAATGGTACTGGAATTTGAACATTTTCATATAGATTTTTAATGTAATTTTTGGTTTATCAGAATAATTTTGTAGCCTACAGTGGTCTAACAGGTTGTTTCTATTCTATATATACCGATTATTTATACGGGAAATGCTACACAGGAGCATATTGTGTTGAACATTTACAGTTAATTTGGGTGATGGAAACTCTTTTCAATAATTTTTATAAATAGAAGTCCAGTTACCAGAAATATAATTATAGACAAGCATCAAAATGGCATGGGAGCTTAACGAAAATCAATTATTTATGTTTTCATGTGATTTCATTTGTGTTAGAGGCAATAACTGTATAAATGAATTATAATTATATTTTTAAATATTCAGTATATAATTAGGAAACATTAAACCATTTTATTAAATAGAATTAATTTCTGTATTTTTTTTTATCATTTATTGAATGGTTACTAATTAAAGCATCATGGTTAGTTAGGTTTCATTTTTTTTTTTTTGTTTAAACTTTATTTGTGTTTTATATTAAAGCAATAGTTGATTAGTATTTTAAATAGCATCCGTTTATTTGGTTAATTAGTTTTCATTTCAGTTGCCTAAATTAAAAATCTTGTAGCGAACTTAATTAGTCAAAAATGATATTTAATTGAAATGATATCATATACGATTATAATTAATTATCATAATTGGGAGATTACACACATTTAATTATCATGTTTAAATATTTACGAATTATATTCAATTCTTTGACTTGTTTCACACTTAATTCTGTTTTCTTTTTATTTTAGGTTTAGAAAAACAAAACACTAATTTAGAATTTGAGATCCAACCGGTATTGTTAAGGATTAAATAGCATTCATTTTACAGCATTTACATAATAAATTTTTATATTTTTTCATTGGATGGGAGTCTATAATACACGTGACTCATCCATCAAATACACAATTTAAATTAATTCAATTACAATTTTCTTTTATAATAATTTTCCCCTAAATATATTATCTTACACATGATTAACATTGATTTTATAATAATTTCGAAATACAGAATTGGGGAATTGGAAACAGGAGATTTAAGCATTTTAAATATAATTTTCATTCAATCAAAATAAAGTCCAGATTTCAAAGGGGATTTAATTTTTATATGTTTTTCGTTTAAATATAGAACACGTCACTCCATAATTGTCTAACAATACTTTCAATTTATACCACACACTATAAGTTTACCTTAAGCATCTCTCACCTTAATACCTAAACAAATCTATTCACATTCACATAGATTGTTAAACGTATTTACTAAAATTAGTCTTTTTATTTGATCACTTAAAATGCCTAAAGAAAGTTAATCAATCGATTTTAAATGGCCATTTCAAATGAAATTCAGCGTTAAAATTCTGAATTCTTTTTTTTCTTGCCATCATCATTTTGTATCCGTTATCGAGTTATTTGTGTGCTAATCAGAATGAGATTCAGAAAAAGGTATCGCATGAATTTTGATGTGAAACTAAATGGTATACAATTTACTTGATATTGAATAGAACTCGAAACAAAATTTTACTACCTTTTGGTTTTTATGGCATAACAGTATCCAATCATGTAAAAAAAAAATATTTTGCAATGCCAATGATACGAATACCACAAAATACAAATGTGAATTTATATTCAATGCAATTCCATGATAATATTGCGATTATGCCATCAATTCAATAGAATATTTCTAACACTCAATTTTCTACTCATGTCACGTATCATAACTGTTCTTATACGCCAACAGATAAGGAGAAATGAAAAAACCGAAGGAAAAGTGTACAATTTTAACAAAAATATTTTACTAGAAAATAATTTCATTATTCATCTGTTCTAAATTTTTTATTTCTGGTTACCTATTTTGGGCATATTGCTACAATTGAATGCCATTAACATAACATTGTATGTTTGATTGGATGTGAAACGGTGATATGTTTTGAATGAAACATAAAGAAAAAAGTGAAATGATGTTACTTTTTTGGGGGGGAATTTTATTGGGTGCTACTGAGCTTAAAAAATTTGTTTAACAGTTTCAGAGTATGTGTGTCCCGTAATTTTTCTGTTTTTTTCTTTTGGGGTTTTGGGGAACAACAACACTACTAGGATGGAGAAGAAGAAATACGTCAAAATGAAATAATTGAGATAAAAAAATCTCATTTCAACTATACCATCTAAGGAATTAATTAATCAACATTTAGTCTTAGTAACATTTTAAATACTATTCATTTTTACTCTGTTTAATGTCGCTTATTGTAATAAAGGCTAAGCTCAATTGCTAAGCTATCTATTCTCATGTGGATTCGCGTATCTCATATTAATAATTTAAATTTATTTTGACCAGGTAAATACTAATTTTTCAAAAATATTTCTACCGGCCAAAATAATTTTCTATTCACCATTTCGCTTATGTATTGTGTTATAATCCTTTCCTATCATCTTTCTCTATGTTTGTAGAATTAATTTTTAGTTTCACATTATAATTTTCATAACTAACATTTGTTTTATTTTACGATTTTCACTACTACATGTATACTTGCGTCATGTAAATATACCCTTTCTGTGTTAATTCTGTTTTATCAATCACTTAAATTATATAGATGCAGTTAATGTTATTTATCCTTTTAGGTTTTTCTTTTTGTTTCTTTTCAATATAATAAAATATGGAATATTTCTCTAATCTTTCTCTTACCATTTTCATTTAAATATAAATAGGATTTTCTTGACCAGTTAACAATCTGAACATTGAAGTTGGCATAGTTTTCATTAGTATCTGAAATCATAAAGAGAAACAAAGAAAATTTATGAATATTATTGCTACCAAATAAAATAGAACATGAGAACAGGAATTAAATTTTATGAATGTTTATCACGCATTGCATTTAATTCTAACTCGATATTAATTTCATTTTAAGGAAGTGGTGGCGAGTTCATATAAATATGGACACACACTGTTTGGAACACAAGTTCACACATTTAATAGTTGAATTCAACATTTACCTCGCCAACAGACGTTGCTAACAAGTTAACAATCTTTTCGTGAGGGACGGCTACCACACTTTGATTATTAATTTCTATAATACGATGACCAACTCGTACACCACCTCGTTCAGCAATTCCACCGCGTAATAGACTGCATATCTGAGAATAAATGATAATTATATACCGAATATAATCACAATGTGTTCATTAGGCCAGTTAGACCCATTAAAACCAATTCTACTGTGTGCTATTCAAACATAGTAATAATACTTACGACCCCGTTTTGTACACTAAATCCTAACTGGTATTTTGTATTCGGTCGTTTTATTTTAACTTCAACCACTGGAGGACATGGTACAACGGTGAATTTAACAACAGTCTGATTTTTGGTATTCTTTATATATGTTTGGCATGTGGACAATGGTAATCCAACTAAACTGAGACCATTTATTGCTATTATTTGATCACCAATATTTAATTGGCCACAACGGGCCGCTGCACCAGCCGATAATAAATTGGCAATGACTACAGTTGGAAGCATTGAACCCCATCCAGATTCAACAATAACAACACCTAGAATTTCACCCTTTGATTTTGGTACAACTACTTCCTTTTGTAGTTCTTTCTTAGCGAAAATTTCTAATTCATCACCAAATATTTCTTGACTGTTCAGCACCTCTTGATAGTCCATTTCTTTAACGAAACTATGATCCTCAATTCCGTTCGCTTTCAAGAATTCCATATAGGCCACTTGGAATGCCTGACCAATTGATTGAGCAATAAACTGAGCTTCTTCACTTTCAAATACATGACATATCATTTTTGGTGTTCTACTTGGTTTTGGTGCATCATCCATTTCATTTGGTAAGAAACGGCGTCTTGCCATTAATACAACTAAATCACCGATATCAGCTATATAGGATATTGTACGCAATGCATGGTCCATCATAATTTCCTTGAGATCAGTGTTTAGTACCATAATCTTTTCAGTTGAAATAAATAAATCAACTTCAGTGCTGGGTTGAATTTCACCCTCGGGCGCCTACAATCAAAACAGAGTTTAAACAGTTTAATTGAGAAATAAATTAAACAAATTATTTTCCAATTATCACTCACTAATGCCTTAATCCGTGATACTGCCTCCTCTGCTTGCATCATTCGAGTAGATTTGGTCGGTTGACCTTCACAAACTAATTGTGTTGATCCCAAATATCTGGCACGGAACAGCACGCCTTCAATTAATACTGAAATTAAAATGAAATTAATTTTAGTTGTTCTTCATTAAATATAAACGTTAATTAATTCTATTTATAAGTCAAGTAGTAAACATAATGGATTCAATCATTGTTACCTTCTTTACTTTTACCCTTTTTTGGTTTATCTAAATCTGTTTGTGATTTATTTGAGCCATTTGGACTGGTACCATTTACAATGGTTTGTTGGGTCTGTTTATCGGGTGAATTAATTGCACTCTGACCTGGTGACGGTGACGATTCACCAATATCTAATAAATTTCCCGTTTGCGGTTTAGCAGGCATTTCTGGTGTGACAGGCAGTATAGAACCAAGTCGTTGACGAAATATTGAACCACCAACCTTATTGTTCGTTTGATGGTCTTTAGATGAAGAAAATTTTGACAATGAATTTGCCAACAATGATTTTGGTTTCTTTTCACACCAACTCTGTAAGTGACAGATTATTTAGTTAGAGAATTTCTATTTTAAATATGAAAAACAAAAAATAAAGAAATTCGCCTTCATCAAAATTCAATTATTGTTAGTTACATACTTTATCATCATAGTAATTCATATCATCTAGTCGCTGGTGACCTAATAAACGATCCGTTTCTAAATCTGTGTCAGGCTCTTCTTCATCACCACTCATATTTTTCAACGGTTGTTCAGAATTAAGTGTCTCATTTGAATTGTTTCTTTGTCTGGCGTTTTGTTGTTATTATTATTATTATTATTATTTTTATATAAAATGATAAAGTATATATTAATACCAGAGGCCAATAAATAATTAGAATAGAAAACAAAAATTCTTTCTCTGTATTAATCTTACCTTGGTATCCAAACAGGTGAGCCTAATTGTGTTACAGGATTTGAATCATTCTTCTCTATAATTGGTTGTGCAAGTGATTTAGTGCGCTGTATTGTCGATCTAATATCATTTAATGCATTCTGTACATCAGCACTTGAGTCTGGTATTATAGATGATTTTCTATGAGGCGCTGGAGCAGGTGGCGGCGGTGTTAACTGTGACATATCTATACATTCATAAATTACATTGAATTAACATAAAATTGTTATTTAAAATCTGTATTACGACGTTTTAAAATATGGTACTGTCTTCATTTATTACTTACTTATTGTATACAATGAACTCATATCTTGTTCAATTGTTCGACATAATCGACTATTTGAACTATGTCCTATTGAATCACGCGAATCATATTTATTATGATTTTCTTCAGCAATTTGTGGTAAGCTTGGTGGCGGCTGTGATGGCGGAAAATATTGTGATGGTGTCAATACTGGACGGGATGGTAATTCAGACGGTTGTAAATCGGGTGAACGTTTTAAATCTTGCGCATAATATGATTCAATTGAATTTGGTGATAAACTTTTCTTAAAATCAACTAAATCAGGTTTACGTTTATCCATTAATACCGATATACCGCCTGGATTATTATTCTCTGAATCAGATGCATGGCCACTGGATAAACCATCTTCTAGTATTGGCATACTTGTATAATATTTTGAGAAATTTGTATAATTTATAACACCATTAAATTCACCCGATAAACTATCCAGATCACCATAATTTGAATCATAATCAGTTGTTTCCGGTGAATATCGGAAACAATTTGAACGAGAACGGATCGGTTTACCGTCACCGTCTAACATTTCTTCGCTACTTTTACTTGCCGTGTCTAAAAAGTAATCAACATCATGCTTGTATGATGTTGAATTTGGATAATTTGGTGATGTATCGTTCACATGATTTGTATTCCCATAACTGAGACCGTTGTATGTCTCAATGGTGTCTGCATTTGGATTTTCCATTGCCGTTTTTGAGCCATCCTGTTCCGTTCCTGGTCGATTTGAAGTCGCATCACTTATATCATTATCACGGCTGTTATCAATCTTATAATCATAATTCATGTCCTGAAACATTGATGAAATTTTCTCATTTTCCCGTCGATTTAAACAATAATTAGAATTATTTATAGATGTTGATCTTACAATACTGTCAATATCACTGCCATTTTCTAATGTGGTTTTTTCCTCATTTGATGGACATTTAAAAAATTCTTCTAACACTTTACGTGTCTCAGAGAATTCATATAAATAATCGAATGTTGAACTTTTTGGTGGCTCAGACAATGTAAATTCTGATGTTGTTCCAATCTCTGATACATCGTTGCACGTATCATCCGAGTTAAAGAAACTCGATGTTGGATTATTCACTGGTGATTTCATGTAATCTGATCCACACTCCTGTTTACCATTGTTGTTTAACGTCACTCTCTGAAATGGAACCATAGAAATTTTAATATTTATTTTATACTTTTATTCGCATGCATTTTAATTCAATGATTGTCGCCTTCAATCATTTCATACTTGAGGGAATCCTGGCCGTGGTCCATTATTCACTACCGTTGAATTGCATGGTGACTTTTTGTTAACTGTTGAATAGTAAGCATATGGATCGGTTTTAAGCTTATGACCTATTCGACGTGGTGATCCATCATATTCTATGAAAATAAAAAAGAAACAGTTAAAATGAAATGTTATACCTTAACACAGGAAAAGCTAGTTATTCAATCGTTGACAAATTCTTCCACTTACCAATTATACCGGATAACGGTTTTGATTCATACGGCTCTTTTACAGTGGGCTCAGTTGGTGATTTGTCAATTTGATCTCGCACTGAAATATATGATTTCCGATCTAAATATTCATTAGCTTTATAGAAGGCAAAATTGGTGGGTTTTTGTATGGATGTTGTTGAATAATAACCATTTCCACCGCGTCCATTGCTATTGCCATTCTTATTTTCACATTTTTGTAAACCGAATTGCTCCTGTTCACTACCATTTTCATTATCCACATTTGCTATCCGTAAACCTGCGAATATAATTAAAAACACACACACACACACACACGCAGATATAAGAAAATGTGTAATAAAATTTAATTATTTACCATACGATGTAAAATGATTTAATTAAAATAAAATAATTACTTTGCCAACTTTCAGCGATATCATCAAATACAACGATTTCACCATCTGCTACCACAGCCATACTTTTTGTTGGTGTTTCAAGAGCATCAATATGATTCCCATCATTTGCTGAATGATTTACAGGACTGCAGCCAACTTGTATATGATGTGATTGATTATGGTAACCGAGACGTGTCTCATTATCCGTTACCTCTGGTGAATTTAATACCGTACTAACCGGTGTTGTACTTGGTGTACGAATCCTATGATCCATATATTTATCTTTAAATGGATTATGTGAATGATAATTATAATTGTAGGTCATTGCTTTATGTTGTCCATAGCCGCTCAATTGATGATTCCTTTGCATACATTGTTGGGCTGTATTTAAGCCAATCTCATCATTTGATGTGGACGTTGTACCCGTTAAATTTAAATGTAATTTATTACAATAATCACGTCCATATTGATACGTATCCTCTGTATGCTGATGTATCACGTCATCTGGCTGCAAAAATGGATTTGTCGTACAATTTGGTGATTTTGTTGGTACCGTTGATTCGGACGATAGTGATGACGTTGGTGATGATATTGGAATGTGAACTGGATTAAAATTCACATCACTTTTAGGTCGACACTTTGGAAACAGCATCGAAATCTTTTTATCGTTTAATAAATTTGTTGATGGTTCACTTGTGGCCAAATAACCGTTACTCGTCTGTGATTGATGTTGATACGTAAGTGATTGTATTTGTTGTGTTGTTTTTGATTCAGCCGTATTAAATGATTTTGGATTATTATCTAGTGTTGTACTGACCATATTTTTTTCATTTATTTCATTAAATTAAACACCTTCAAATGTAAAAAACCAATAAAAACTTTATAAACATCAACGATCATTTCTGTATGACCCCAAAAGTAAAAACAGTAAATACCGAATTGATTATACAAATGACTTAAAAAGTAAAAAAACGGCATAATAGCAACGATACAAAATAAAAAAAATAAGAATAAAATTTTTTAATTCCACCTCTTAAAGCAAACGGAATATCAAATTTCTATTGGTTTTAATGAAAGCAAATGACAGAGAATAGGGAAGAAAGGGATTAATGAATCATACATGGAGTGTGTGTATATGATTGTACTCCCCCTCACATTCAACGTATTGATAACACTCAAGATATTCTTTTACTTTTTTTCTTGATTTCTTTTGCCACCTTCAACATGAAAACTTTTTTTTCTTTCTGTATTTTACAATATTTTCAGTCTTATTGTTCAACGTATAGTTGCCACAAAAACCACAGAAAGTATTCACTGTATAACTACAGTAATTCCGCTAAATGGAAGATTCAATTACAAAACAAATGAATAGAGGACGGTATGATACAAATAGTGATTATTGTAAATGTTTAAAGAATATAATAACGTCTACCTATCTGTTTTGTGAGTGAATAAACTTCGTGTTGATCAAACAACAATTTATGCACAACTGAATGAAAAATTCAAGGGATCCCAATTGTACGGGTCCTAGAAGAAATATTTTTTTTTTATTCTATTCTCCTCTTCTTCAACTTTTATTTGTTCGAAAACTAAAATTGTTATGTATATGAGTAATATGAGGTGGCAATGGTATTAAATTAAAACTCCTTATTACTGTAGCAGAAAAGCATATAAAACACAAGACTATTTGAATTTTAAAAACACGCACATACCGTCTATACGAATTATTAGTCACATAACTAACATGTGAATATATGTAACATTAACTAGTTCTATAGAGAAAATATTGTATATTTTATCCTTTTTCTTCATACCTCAATTGTAACGGTGCTAACAAGAAAAATATTCTATTGAGTTTTACCGTTTTGGATTTTATTTTATATATTTTTCATATTATTTAAGAGAGCGAGACCCTCTCGGTAATATTATGGTTTTTATTTTTTATTTTTTTGCCTCTTCTGGAAGTAAATGTTGTGAACAGCAATATACAGCGAGCGAATATGGAAAAATCGATATTTGAACTTTTTAAATAGTTCATAGAACGATAATACTACAGATTGTATAATACAAGAAATTTTCCCAATGCAGAAAAATTAAATGAAATTCAACTGTAGCAATTGAACTGATTTAATTTAATTTGGTTGAATCACGTATTATGGAATTGATTAATTCCAACTAACTGGGATTGTAATTTCTTGGGTAAACACACAGATAATTTTTATCCAGAGAAGACAAAAGAATTAAAATGTCTCTTTAGAAACCGCACACACACACTCCATCATATGAATCATTGATGTTTTATGTGAATTCAATGGGGTGCACCACTGATAATTCCAATTTTATTTCATTTTCTTTTTTCGTTCGACAATTTCGATTTTCTTTAATAAATTTCACTGAATTTTCACTTTACCTCATAAAACAAATCAACTATAATAAAGCCGTATCACAGTTTAGTTGCTCATCAAATTGAAGCAAATTTAATATTTTCAGTATATTCACTATTACACGATTAATTGTTAAAACACTCCACTTATTTGTTTCACTTTAGACACACAAATATGAGATACACTTGTTATCGCAGTTGTTTTAAAACAAAATACGCCATTGAAAGAAAAACTTCTACGATATTTTTTCCTGTTCCTTTCTCTTTTTTCTCTGCTTTGAGGGTTCTTTTTTCTTTTGATTTGGTTGGAGTATAAAATGTCGCGTTTACAGAAGTCGCGTTTTCCTTGCGGCCATCAAGCGTTCAAACTGTTATTGGTTTTCAAAGTGTTTTTTTTTTGGTTCTTCCAAATAAAACGCGATAAGTATAATACAGACAAATAATAATTTAATAAAAACGTCGATGCAATTCAGCTGGAAGTTAATGAGAAAATTCCACTTCCCACAGTGTGTGGTAGACGGGCTCGGGAAATGGCTGAAGAGAAAATCAACTGAGTTTGATGTGCGCTTGATAATTTTTGTTTTTATTTTCCCCAGAAAACGACTCAATAAACTACCGGACTACAAAAACACGAGAGTCGCAACTTGTTTACGAGGGTGATTTAACTCACATGTTTGTGAAGGGTCGCAAATACACTTGATACCTTGCCATAAACATCGGCCACCGTTTGAGCATAAATTCACTCGCGATTGTAGTTGTTGTAACAGTTGATTGGGGAAATTGTCGGCGACTTTTTACGATACGTAATGATATCTTCAGAGACACGAGATACTAATTTCGTATGTGATAAAATGAATTCAAAATGATACAGAAACTTTTTTTTTTGCAATTCAATTAAACTTTCAACATTCAAAAAAATATTTGAATGTACGTCACATTATCATTGAAATTTATTCCAAGTTGTGCTTACGTAAAATGAAAACAATCGGAATTTTGATTATCATTATTAAAATCCATTTGACACAATCACAATTTGTTTTGTATTTAAATCAGTTTCACAATTTCCAAAAAGGATGAATAAATTTCTGCGAATACAGAAAACTTTATCATTTTCAACGTACGAATTTCGACGGTCGGTTAGCAAGTATGACCTGATTGTAATTGGCGGCGGTAGTGCCGGATTATCTTGTGCCAAAGAATCAGCGAGTTGTGGTGCCAAGGTCGCTGTCTTGGACTACGTGACTCCATCACCAATTGGATCAAAATGGGGTGTCGGCGGCACCTGTGTTAATGTTGGTTGTATTCCAAAGAAGATAATGCATTATGCCGCAGGTCTAGGACAAGATGTTTTGGTCAGTTTCATGGTTCCACATAATATTTTATTAGTAAACTTTCTACATCGAATAATTGTGATACATTAATAGGACTCAAAACAATTTGGATGGAAAATAGATGGTGATTTAAGTAAACTTGAAATGGAATGGCCAAAATTAATAACACGGATTCAAGATAATATCAAATCTATAAATTGGACAACGAAAGTTGATTTGAAGAGTTGGTACTGATTCTTGTAAAATAAATAAATTATGAGATGTTACTTATAAGATTGCCTTTTTACTCAGCGGTGTAACGTTAATCAACGGTCAAGGAGCATTTAAAGATAAAAATACAATAATCGCCAATTTACCAAATAAAACGAAACAAGAATTGTATGGTACAAATATTGTGGTAGCAGTGGGCGGAAGACCTTTATATCCCGATATACCAGGAGCTCTTGACTTTGGTATCACCAGCGATGATATATTTAGCTATCCAAAGCCACCTGGGAAAACCTTAATCATTGGTGCCGGATGTAATGAAATTTTATTTATATTTTGCCAAATCATGAATCCATCAATTTATGATTTCCTTGATTATATTCGATGATCAATAATTTCAGATATCGCATTAGAGTGTGCCTGTTTTCTAAATCAGTTCAAGAATGATGTAGACGTTATGTTTCGGTCAGTAGTGCTGCGTCATTTTGATCGTCAAATGAGTGATTTACTAAAAAATTCGATGGAAGAAACTGGCATATCATTTATACCGGAAGCACTTCCATTTGGCATCGAAAAGAAACCAAATAATAAATTACAAGTCACTTGGGGTAATCGTAAAGGTGAAGCGGGCATGAATGAATATGATACGGTGATATTTGCAATTGGTAGAAAAGCGGCCACCAAGGATCTTCAATTGAACAATGCTGGACTGGAGGTTGATCCAACAACACATAAGATACCAACACTGCCCAATGATCAGACGGCTGTTAGTAATATTTACGCACTTGGTGATGCCGCATTAGGTAGACCAGAACTCACTCCAACGGCAATTTTAAGTGGCAGACTGTTGGCTAAACGACTCTTCCAAAATTCAACTACTTTGGTTGACTATAAATTTGTACCAACAACCATTTACACTTCACCGTTGGAATATAGTTGCGTTGGGCTCAGTGAAGAGGAAGCCGTTCAGAAACATGGTGAAGATAACATCGAAGTGTATCATGGATTTTATAAACCATTGGAATTAACGGTCGCCCAACGAAATATATCGCAATGTTATTTGAAAGCGATATCGCGTCGCGAAGGAGAACAACGGGTCATTGGTATGCATTATCTTGGATTGTATGCTGGGGAAATAATGCAAGGATATTCTGTTGCATTAAAGTAAATTTACCGGGAACTATAAGCAGCTTTAATGCTGCAAATTATTTCCAGTCAATAAATAATCGATATTAATTTCATTCATTTTATATTACAGTTCAGGACTAACGGTTCATCAATTGACAAATTGTGTTTGTATTCATCCAACCATTGCTGAGGAATTTATAAAATTAACAATCACAAAACGTTCTGGATTAAATCCTGTACCAGCTGCATGTTGTAGTTAAATGCATTACTTTGATTGTAATTCCATACCAATTTGTAATTAAAAGTTCATAAACATCATTAAAAGCCATTTTAAACATGAAAAACTTAAATTGAAATTAAAGAGTATTTATGTCAGAGACCAAACACATATTCCTTTCTCTTTCATGTTTCAACAGTTGCCGTACCAATTACCAATACAATTTCAGACAATACCAAAGAGACTCTCGACGAGGTACAGCAATAACAAAAATTTAATCGCTGAAGAAATAATATTTTGAATGAAAACAATGCGCGAGATGCGTATAACATCATCTCTCCTAATAGAATTTATGTTAAAACGTTTTCCAATTTTTTCATGAGCCTTTCAGCTTTCACAATCAAACAATATCCATTGAATATAATTTTCAATGTATTTTAGAAAGGAAAACGAAAAAGTACAGAGCACAGTAACTACAGCAAAGAAAATACAAGAAAAAAAAATCAGGGACATCAATAAATGCATGCGTGAAAATAAATGGTCTAGTATTTCATCAACAATTTTCCTTTAATTACAATATTGAAATAATTTCTTTAGTAGAGTCACAGTGTATCAATTGCATTTTGTATTTTTCATAATAGTTTAATCAGAACAGAAGTAGAAGATATCATTAGATCAAGTGTTTATAAAGTAAAATGTTTTAAAAGTTTACAATTGATGAAAATCATTAAAAGATGAATTGGGAAAATTTATTCTCTCGAAAATTCACTCTCACCGATTATCACAACAACAACATATTTCACCGAACCGAATAAAATTCCCTTTTTTGCACACAGAGAAATTTTGGGAAAAAAATCAAGAGAAAATCTTTTTTATTGGTGAAATTACCGCTTTTATGAGTAGACATATTTTGTGTATGTGTTCAAAGTGTTTGGATGGATTTTTGCACAGTGAATTAAAGTCAGTCTGAGTTTCGATTAAATGTTTGATAACTAAAAATAAAAAGGAAAAGTGAAAATGGTGAATAAAATAAAAGTGTTTTGATAATAATTCATCTAAAAAACAAATTGATATTAGTTGAATAGAATAAAGACAAACAACAAGAAGACGTGTTTCACAGTAATTTTTTGACTCAATTGTAGTCAAAGTTTTTAAGTGAAAATTGTGATTTTGTATTTCATTTTTCCCATCAACTTTCTGCTACTGACAAAACCAATTTTAAAGTGTTCACTGCACATTCGTTTTCAGGACATTCAATACAAATTTTTAGTGTGCCAAATTAAATGGCATCCCTTTATATGAACCCGTAATTTATGTGTGATACTGTACTCTTAAATAAAAGGAGAAAATTGATATGATTTAATATTAAATGGATGCATTTGTTGGCATTAATCAGCCATCGTTTAAATCCATCATATCGTGGTGTCGCATTTGATTAAATTTTAAATTGATTTTGGTGGTGGTTCTATGATGCCAAAGTCAATTGAATCATCTGAATTTGATTTTAGTAATGAGAATCAAAGTAGTTTGGATAATCGTGGCAGTGTAACTAGTATTGGTAAAAAATTTCGGCATCAAAATTATAGTAAAAATATTTATATTGGTACAAAGAATGCTGAAAAATGGGAATTGATTCGGTCAAAGTTAACATTTAAAAATGATGTTGAATTTGTCTGCTATTTACTTAAATTGGCCGAAAATGATTTAGTGAATAACGATGAGTGAGTTTGTGTTTCATTCTATCACGTTTTAACAATTTTATTATTGAATTTTAGTATTTCTTTATTTAAATTTTTTAATTTAATTTTAACTATCGACCAATTGAATTTTGTAAAACAAAACAAAGTGGGTGGTTGAGTGGAGATTTGTTTTTTTATATTTATACTTTAATATGTTGAGTTTTGACTTTTTAGAGTATGAAATAGTTGAATAAAGAAAGTAATATAAATGTTTCATTATCTGATGATATTAAATTTTAAAGTGAACTATTTAATCCTATCCAAAGTATCCAATAATTGCTTACTTTATTTATCTATTACATATCTATAATAAAGCATATGTTTATCTCCATTATGGAGCTTTTTAAGAAAAAAATATATCCGTTCAAGTACATAGATACAGCAATATGATGCTATATAATTAATCTTCGTCTATTTATAGAAAATCAATTAACGATATTGAATTATATCGGAACAATGAAAAATCGAAAACCGGAAAATTCTTTAAAGAGACAACTAAAACATCAGAGAATTCAAACTCATTTATATCGTCTGCATCGAAAAAGTGTAAGAAGGTGCACTTTAATGAAACATCAAATGGCTTTGGTGCAATTAAATTGCCAAGGTCAGAAAAGTCTGTCGACACAACGGGTGGCCAAAATTTCACAAATTATTCAGTATTAAGTCAAAATTCACAAGATGCCCAAGATCATTCACAATGTATTGATGTTAAATGTGATAGTAGTGTACCGGAAATCCTTGATTGTAGAATAGCCGAAAAAATTAAAAATGAATTGGAACAAAAATTTGGTTTAGATAATGGCTTTAGTGGTTCTCAGCCAGATAATTTAAGTGAATCAGATGAAGTATTGTGCTTAGCAACCAAATTAAATGTACCAACGGTGTCAAATGATGAAAGGCCTATTGTTGAAAAAATTAAAATAAAGAATTTGGTTGCCAAGAAAAAACGAAAATCATTAAAGGATTGTGATAAAAATACAAAACTGAAGAATCAATTTCGGATTGACTTAAAAGCGGGCACCAAAAAGAAAACAAAAGTGAAAGGTAGCAAAAAGAAAAATGATACACGTAAAGTGAATAAAAACCAATCAACGAAGACACCAAAGGATGTTTATAAAGACAATACAGATGTGACAGATTCCCTAGAACAAACGGATTGTAATGCTGGAAGTTTTCCAAAGGATGATGATGATGATGGTGTTTCATTGGAAAAGGAAAACTTAAACGATGATGAGCCACAAGAACAAATTCAAAATGATTCTTCATCGGATAATTGTTACTCACCAACGAATGAAAAATCTTGTATTTTGTGTCTTGAAGATCATGCGGAAGAGATGTGTCCATTACGGAATGCTGTTGATCAGATTTCTGATAAAATTTCATTTAATTTGTGGACAGCAGAAAACCACAAAATCAATGATTCTGATTCAATTGGCAAGCACAATCAACCATTAGATGATGATAAACCACTAGAAGAAGATTTGGACCATCAAGATATTGAAACAAATGATACGAGAAAATCACAAAATTCTTATGCCAATGCATCTGTACCCGATCAATTTGAATTGAAACAAATTAATGGACAGTCATACGGTGTATTTGCCAAAGTTATGATACCGAAACATACAAAATTAGGACCACTAATCGGATCATTAGTTAAAGAAGTTGATATCTCTGATGATTGTAATATGAGTTACATTTATGAGTCTTATGACGGTGCCAAATCAACGTATTTCAGTACAGAGGATGAGAACACTTCAAATTGGCTTCGATTTGTACGTCCAGCTCAAGTACGGGATATTCGGAATGTGGCAATGATTGAACAAGATGGTAACATTTATATGGTAACCACAATGGATATTGAAGAAGGCTGTGAGATCATCTACTGGAGTGATGAATGCAATTCAGCATGGAAACGAAAGAAAATCAACAAATTAAGTAATTGAAATTTGTTTTTCTTTTTAACATAAAATTTGAAACCAATCGAATATCATTTATTTTTAGATTGCGGTGGATGTAACATTAAATTTGATCATCCATTGAATTATCGAACGCACTGTTCCATATTCCATGACCCAAAATTGAGTCTTACAATACGGAAGTATCATTGCAAAGTAACTTGAGTAGAATTTAATATTCATTCTTAGTATAGAAAATTTGAATGAAATAAATAATTTATTTTTAGATTTGTGCAAATTCATTCTTAGGAAAAGAGAGTATAATGAAACATGCAGCTGAAATGCATGATGGCAAGGGTGCTTATCAATGTCAATACTGCAAGAAGGTAACTAAACAATTAATTAAACTAACTGTACCAGGATGTAATAATCATTCATTCGATTATATTCACTTGTTATTTTTATAGTTTTTCTTGAGACTAAATTACTTGGAAATGCATCGGACATACGGATGTAGTGCAAATCCACAGAGAACAAGGCCTTTATGTGATTTTTGTGGACGGAAATTTTGCCAACCACAAAAGTTGAAAGTTCATATCAAACGAATGCACAGCGGTAGTTAAATATAAATTTCCAGCAATTCTGTAACCGCAAAAGTTAATAAATAATTAAAATTGTTGTCAATTTTTTAGATTTGGCGGATGTTTTAAGAGACTTTCAATGTAAATTGTGCTCCAAATTATTGGGATCTCGTGCTGCGTTACAACGTCATTCGAAGGAAGTGCATAGTAGAAATTCGGCAGTAGTTAGTTGTCCAAGATGTCAAAAATTATTCCAGAATAGGAGTAATTTGAAAATTCATATGCTAACCCATTCAGGAGTTCGACCATTCAAATGTGCCGAAGTTGAATGTAATGCGGCATTCACTACCAAACAGTGTCTCCAATTCCATTATAAGAAAGTTCATAATTATACACCCGAACAAATGCCAAAGATAGAAAGGAGTGTTGCCTATACATTCGATGCTTATTCAGGTGGAATGAAATCCAACTTTGTGGAACAAACATCACGTCGAAGACGAAAAAGTGTGGATGATCAGAATTCATTGATCGCAGCCTCAATGTTGGATGACAAAAGTGATTTAGATGAGATGTCAGACGATAACAGTGAATTTAAGAAACAAGAATCAAGTAAAACTGAATCAAATTTCTCATTTTTATCATCGAAATTAAATTCAATGCTATTGGAACATGGAACAAAACGGCGAAAGCGTGACAGAAAACTAAAAGAACCAAAATTATCTAAATCCCAAGTATCGAATTCCACCGATGACATATTAGATGATATGAAACCTAACGACCGAGATGATGAGATGTAATAGCTTTCCATTATGTTGTACTTCAATACAGTAATCAGAATTTCTCTGTTTCCATTTTTAGGTTGAATTCAATGAAACAGAAACAACAAAATAAGCAAGTCAGTTTAATTGAATCATTGTTAGCATCAACATCGACAAGACCAATATTAGATTCAACTGATTTAACAACAAAACTGCCAAATAACGAACTGATACATGATGAGTTGGAGAAAAATTTTAAACTTCAAACAAATATGATTTTTAAACCACGGGATATTATAATGAATTCAATGCAGAATCTTGTCTTGAGTAAAGGGAGTAAGAAATGGATTAGTGAGGCAGACGATAATGAAACAGATGAGAATGGTGATGGCGATGAAGATGACGATGAGAACAATGAGGATGACACTAATCGAAATTTAAATTGTGCCGATGAGAAAGATTTGTCACATTCAAATAGAGATTTTATATCACGTCTCATCATGAATGGTAACCAAACAGGTGAACAAAATGATCCGGATGATGAAAACTCATCATTCCTAGATGTGGTAGATACAAATAATTGTACACAATCAGTCGGTCGTTATCCTCATACTACGAGTTCAACAGGATCCATGATACATGCAGATGATCAACTACCTCAGATGTCACAGATACCATCACATTTACATTCAACACAAAATTATTTAAATAATTTTTACAACAACGTCACTGGGAATAATACACGTACGATACCAACGAGTTCAACATCGACCAGTGCATCAGCCAGTTTATTAGTAGAAGCAGCATTAAATTCAGTTGGTAATATGATCAATGAGGACACTGATAAAAATTCAAATGAAAATACAAGCCTTGAGGGAGCAAATGAATCTAATACACAAATCGATGTCCCCATTAATTCAATTCATTCAAATACAGCCCATCATAATAATGCATTGACATCACAGGAAAATCGATTCACATCCGTTATGAATAATTCATTACATAACATTGATTCGGATATTAAAATGATGAAAGGAATGGCTAATTTTCCAATGCAAATGCCATCATTACCAATGTTTAGTGGTACCGGAACAAACATATCAAGTCAAATGGATGATTTATCATCACCGAATCATAATCAGGGGAACTTAAATACAAACCAAGATAATGAGATTGATGTTGATTCAGCATCAACGCCACGCACAATGGAACCACCTGATAAAATGTACAACGAACAAGATCCGTTTAATAGTCAACAGGATCGTCAACCTCAATCACCTCATATTATATCACCGGGACGTGACTATGGTATGTTCAATTCAAATAATAATGATATTGTATCACCGCTATCATCGATGCAACGTCAACGAAGTGGTTATACTGACCATGAACTAATATCACCTGCATCATCACCGGCTGCCACAATGCCCCGATATGATTTTAACAATGACATGTATAGAAAACGTACCGATAATCCAATGAGCCGTTTGATAAATAAAACGGATAATCATCATCATCATCAACATTTATCTAGTGACGAGGAGAGCAGTATTATGGCACAAAATTTAAGTATTACAAATCATAATAGTAATCATGGTGAAACGGAACTACGGATGAAATATAACAATACACAAATGGATTTGATATACAATAAATATGATCACACAAATCAAACAGATTTAGAAAGTACAATACGAAATAAATGCATAATGGAACATAATTTAGATGTGTCCAATTTCCGGAATTCAATGGCTAATGAAACTTCAATTGTGAATACTGATAATATGCAAGGATTAGATATGACAGCAAGAACTAATTTAAGCGGTGGATTTCATCATAATTTTCAATTGCCAACGGGTAATTCTAATTTGAATTTGGGTCGATATCATCATCATATCTATGATATACTGTCGGATAGAGAACAGGACCATACACAATTACAAATGCAACAACAGCAGCAAATGCAGCATATGTTACAAGATTCATTGCCAAATGATCATGATACGGATCAAACAACTTCAGTTGATTTAAGTCGATCGGGAAGTTATGTTGTTGCATCACCTACATCGTCCATATCACACACATACTCTCATTCGGATATGCTTCGAATGTCATCATTAGAAATTGCATCCAATTCAGGTTCAATGGTTGGATCAAACAGGTCATTTATATCCTCTCAAATACAACATACTAATCGTGATTCTTTGGATCATCATCGATATCTTTCTTCTGCTGAACAACATCGGTTGTTAGCTGGAAATGGATCAACAGATCAACTAGGTGCTAATCATCGATTACTTGTTGATCCAACAGCTCATCTTTTGATGGAACAAAACAGTCGACTACTATCCTCAGATCAATCCCGCTTATTAAGTGAACCTGTACAGAATAGACATATGGTTGCATCCCGAGGTTTCGGTGCTTATCATCAAGGTGTCTCGACAACGAACTATCATCATGGTGTCAGAGCACCAGTTTTAACACCACCTAGTCACCATCCAACAAATCCATCCAATTATCATCCATTCTCTTCGTATTATTAATCGATTTAGGACACTACTATACGACGAAATATTTCAACGGCAATTAAGATAGATTGTTTCAGTAATTTTACGTATAATGAAATTCTTGGTAGAACACAATTTACCGTATTTGAAATTGTAAATTTTTGATATTTTTATATGCGAACTATAGTTATGGTTCCGAATTATAATTGAAGTTTGGACGAAAAAAATGTTGGTAACCATTAGTTGAAATATTGGATAATTAACGAAATGCAAACGACTATGTCAAATATACATAATTATAATGACGATTGGAAGAAGAAAAAAATTAATTGTGCCAACTAAATAGAAATTTTCCAAACGTATGTTTCATGTGCTCATTGGTTTAAATAGCGATATGAAGCTACGATATCGAGTACATAATACCATTAATTTCTATGTGTTCTTTTACAAGTCAGTTAAAACAAATAAAAATATTATCGGTGTTATTTCTACATACTAATTATGATAATAATATTTTATTGGAAAAAGTACGTATATATTTAATATGAATTCATGTAATTTCTATGTTTTATACTAAGATGAAAACGATATCAATTCAAAATGAGTTTACAAAATAAATTGCATGTCAGAATAAGCCCAACAATAAGTTAAAAATTTCCAAAACCACCATTTATTGAATGGAAAGGAACTCATAAAAAAATAGTGAATAAAAATTGGCGAATTTATATAGGAGGTAACGATAAATAATTCTATATTTTATGTAATGTTTAAATGTAATTAAATGGTACTCTCTTACCTTAGAAAATTCGTAAGAAATCCATTTCAAATTAAACAAAAGAAAATCTAATTTTTTTTCGATAATTAGAGAACAATATTTATGTAAGGAAATTATTTAATTTTTTATATGTTATTTCACTTAATAAATATATGAACAGTCAAAGATTACAGTACTTTGCTTCATTTAATAAATTCACTATTCGGTTACACTTACAAAACACACTTGCCGAATATTTGTGATTACACTCACTAAACTTCTGCAATATCGACTGTGCAACGTAGCCCGATGTTTTAAAACTCCACTGGATCCATAAGTATCACAAACTTTCTATTTAAGTATCGCCACCGGCAGTGCAAGTAGCACATGTTCCCTTCAAGGGAATGATAATGATAATTATGAGTTGTAGTTTTCTGATCCTGACCGCATAATCGGACGAATTCTGTGGTCTTTCTCATTTTGTTTCAATCCCATGTAAATTAACGCTATCTTACTGGCACTCTGGCTCTCCTGCACACCAAATTCCATTGCCAAATAGCTAATTCAATGAAACGGTCGTTCCAAGTCCGCCGTACATATTTACATGAGAGAGTCCACGTATATGATTTTCGTATGAATCAATTTCATTTGGAGATTGGTGGCGGTTGAAAGCGACTCGAATGAATTTGTATTGGATCGTGTCGAAATGAGTGCAAGCATTCAACTAGCTGCCGTTCATGCATCTCATACGGGTGTCATATTATATGTGTGTTATTCAGACGGATAGGGCATTCTGTGAATGAATATCTTCATGGTCGTTTGCATAGTTGAATTGCATGAGTAATAGCGATGCGTTCTCAATGCGTTCTCATTTTGTTTACATTTTGTATGAAATTTTTGTCCAGAGCGTAACGCTAGTGCAAGTAGCACATGTTCCCTTGTTTACAAAAACAAGTAATTTTCACAACTCGGACTGAGTTTTGGATTGGTCAAATTGAAATTTAATTCGAATAAGATGTTTAAATTAGTGGAGGCTCGTCAGTTGAAAAGTGATAAGATTAAACAATTTAGTGGCATGATTTCAACATAAAGCTTTTAAGAACTTTAAACGTTGTTGCTATGATTCATTCAGAACAATCTGTCGAAATAGAATACCCCGGATATTGACCATCCGTTTGATCAGATTTACTACCAGTTGCATCATCCTCAACAATTCTTGAACGTTAATTTTAATAAAATTACTACTGTGGCAATCAATAAAATTAGTGACGAAACACTATTATTATTGTTACCAATAAGGCAGTAAACAACTTCTATTGATATACCTCTGTTGACTCAGTTTATCTTATCTCGTCAATCATAGGGCCAGACTATTCACATGGTCTTGCCAACATACTGGACCAGCCATACTACTTGAATTCGTCCACTAGTGTAGGAAGTTTTTATTCAATTGTTCAAATATCAACACCAAATACACAATCAAGCAAACTGATACCACGTGAAAGTAGAGATTCTTTCAGAGAAAAAAATAGTCGTTAAAGAACATCCGCGGAGATAACATTGAATTTATTATTTCGTGCACTTTTTTGCTAATAGTAATCTCTTATCAACATCTTCACCTCAGTCCAATAGCTTATTAAATATTAAATTATATAACACACAGTACTCGTATATAATAAATTGATATAAATTACGCGTAAATGAAATAATCAGTACTTTTCTCATTCGAGTCCAATTAGTGATCATTGAATAGTTTCTGAATTACTTAACAATGGAAGTTGCAAGTTCAGATGCATTGGCCACAGCCACGTCCAAGGCCAATCCATATACTCAGGGAATAATTGATTTGATCGCTGGATCTTTAGGTATATTTATGAAATGTTTCTCATCTATTCACGATTTTCAATAAAATATTTCACTTTAATTTTAGGTGGTGTAGCCGTAGTTTATACTAGCCAACCCTTGGACACAGTGAAAGTAAAGATGCAAACGTTCCCACATTTGTACACAAACATGGCATCTTGTTTATTAGAGACACTGAAAAAGGATGGGGTTGCAAGAGGACTATATGCTGGGTCAGTTCCAGCTGTAATCGCCAACGTTGCAGAAAATTCAGTATTATTTGCTGGTGGGATTAACACTCATGGCTATTGTGTATTTCCTTATCGTTAATAATGTTTGTTTAATTTTCTAGCATATGGGTTTTGCCAAAGATTCGTTGCTACATTACATCGAAAAGATAGTGTAGAACAACTAAGTGCAATACACAATGCTGAAGCTGGTTTCTTTGCTGCATTCTTTTCTACCTTTGCTTTATGTCCCACCGAACTGGTTAAATGTAAATTACAAGCACTTCGTGAACTACATGTAATTAAAGGCACAGCTGGTGAATTTTGCCATGTGACACCATTTCAATTGACTAAACAAATATTACAATCTGAAGGTAATTGAATTAAAAATTTTCTATTTTAAGTTCATATCACAATAATTCAATATGATTATAAACATCAGGTGTCAGGGGATTATACAGAGGTCTTACATCTACTATGATGAGAGAAATGCCAGGTTATTTTTTTTTCTTTGGCGGCTATGAAGGAACCAGATCATTATTTTTGAAGTAAGAAATATCTTCACAGTTGATTATAGTGACTCTTTACTAACCAATTTCATTTTAGACCTGGACAAACAAAAGACGATTTAGGATTAGTTCCGACTATGGTAGCTGGTGCTGCCGGTGGTGTATCATTATGGACTATGATATTTCCATTTGACGTGATCAAAAGCCGAATTCAAGTAAATAATATGAAAGATCCAATGATATCGGTCGGCCTTAAGATATTCCGTGAAGAAGGGTTGGCTGCACTTTATACGGGTCTTAAACCAACTATACTTCGTACAATACCAGCTACAGCTGCTTTATTTGTTGTTTATGAATATTCAAAGAAATTTATGTTATCATTTTTCACTTGATATCATTCTACTTATATAAATTATGTAGTTCAATTATTTATAGTAAACCTAACTGTTGTCTTAAGTAAATTGGTTTTTCATTTGGTTGTAAAGTCCTCCAATTGTTCCATTGTATCTAAAAAAAGATTAATTTTTCCCTTTACATTGTATTTCTAGTTATTGTAAAAATTATTTACTTACCACTATCGGAGAAAATCCTATCAATTTTGACTGTTCTAATTTTAGTTTTAATAATCCCGTGGGATGGTCAGTATTTCTTCTATACATATTCCAACCACCTATAATGATATTGAAGATATCAATTGATGAAGGATTCTTCACATCTTGCAGTAGTAATTCTCTAGTTATAATTTTTCCTGAATAGTTTTCCGGAATATTAGACTTTATTTCAACTGATGACTTTGTATTACGATCTATTGCTACAAGAATATCGGCTCTTTCGTAATGTGGCAATGCATGAACTATGAAGGCTTCTCCAAATAGGTCTTGAACCGTTTTCTTCACATCAACTAACATTTTATCTGTTGCACTCAGTTTAAACTTTCCTTTATCATCTGGTAAATAATGGCTGAACAATTTACCCATTCCTTTTATATACTTGACATCTAATCGTTTACCAGTATAACAGTCTTTCATATTAATTCTTGTATAGGAATCTAATGCAAACATTTCTCTTCCAAGTAAAGAGCCTTTACCAAATGCATGTTCAATGAAATTATTCTCAAATATCGTTGACAATAGTTCATCATCAGAAAATCCATTTAATGTTAAATAGTGTAAACATGCGGGGAAACATCTTGGATATTGAATTATTTCTGAAACCTTATTCTTCAACTGAATAAGTATATTGGCACACAATTCTTTTTCTATCCCAGATACTGATTGAAAGTTATGTAAACCCATCACGAATGCTATACGTTCGAAATCTTTCAGACGTGCCGAATCAATTTCTCTATTGAACTTCTCGAGAATTAAAGTCAAACTTTCTGGATGGCACATTTGGATTTCAGTTCCTAATAGGGCAATATGAAGGCAACTAAGAAGTGATAAACGATGAATTTGGGGAACTAAAGTATTTAACAATTGTACCATATAAGATTCATGTTTCAAACGTGATGAAAATCGTAGTGCCTAAAAAGAAATATTTGAAAACTTGTAGATGTAACGATGTGCTTGTTACTTACCTTAATAATGTTGACTAAAGTGATGTCTTCTACACTGTCTATCTTCTCAATTAATCTGTCATACAATTTGAAGACAAGATTATCTTCATGGATAGTTGTTTGGGTTTTAAAAAAGCCCATACACATAACACCCAATTCTTCGATAGTCAATTGATCAATACACCCGATTAGATTCAGTTCATATTGAATCATTTCTACTAATGGTTTTCGGACCAGATTACAATAGAACATTGATTGAACTAGTTGCTGGGGTGTTAATCGTTTCACTTTCCTACCAACACGACGAAAAGATTCCCATACAAAACTGCTAGTCTTTCCTAAATTCAATCCATTCCAATGATCTGATACACGTAGGATTCGTTCAATGTCCCATTTCGGTAACCGCATCGAGCAAACTGTGTCCAAAGCAGTCCACATTTCTGCGAAATTCTTTGAATAGACCGCACGGTTTTGAGGTAGTATTGCCAATGTTCTTAATGCAATCTCTAATTCGTTATCATTGAAATTGTAACAGTTAGTACTGAAAACATCAACAAAGTGATCGAAACGATCTTCAGCTATATCACACACTTCCTTTTCAGAATAGAAAATTAAATCGTAGTAATCATTCAAAAGATTTGTAGTGTTTGTAAATTGAAATAATGGGGAGCTAATCTTCTCAGCCAAATTCTCAAAATTTAAAGACACACTTTGCTTGTACGGCTTTGTCAGGTCGTACAGTCCTCTGTCTTCCAGAACCTTGTGAGCATAGACATTCTCGGTATCCACAAAAATCTTTGCGAATTTCACTTGCCCCGATGAAAACGAACGGCCGGCAATCAAACAAGGGAGGCCGCCCCTTATCTTTGTACCTGAACGTAAAGCCGTCGATAAAACGTAGCTAGCGAATCGAAACATTCTTATTCCCTGGTTTGGTAGACAATTCCAGGATAAATTTCTTTTACCGCACTTACTTACTCATTGCAATTAATTATACAAAAATGTAGTTTATTTATGTCACTATTTTCGTTCAATTTAAAATTTGTTTATTTTGTTGCTTACCAACATCTGATGTTAAATGGAAAATTAAAATGCACGTGTATTGACTTCCAACTGGAATATTCTTCATTAAAACATTCGACAGCAGTTATGCAAAATAATTGAAATAAAAAATTTGGAAAGACATTAATTTTGTAAGTGAAATTTTATTGTATTCGAAGAATTCTTTTTATACAAATTCATCTTAATAATTCAAGTATAATTTAAATAAATGAAAATAACATGTTGTTTGAATAAGTATTCATAAACAAATGCTACTCAAAAGGATAATTCTTTGAAATTTCTTCAGTTTGCTTTAGGATGCAATCCATTTTCCTCTTCTTTTCTAATATTTTATTTCTGTTTTCATTCATTTTCTCGATAATTTGATTCAAATCCTGCAAAACACCGTTTGTTTCTTCCTCAAAATCTTGCTTATTCTTTAGAGTCGACGATAGACATTGAGCTCGAACTTGATCCTTTAATTTCGCTTGTTCCATTTTATTTTGTGTAAACAATTCGAATGGCTTCGATCCACTCTGAAAGCTGACAATGAAATGAAATGACAGTTGGATATTTTTAATATGTTGGTTCAGTTATGTATTTGATGCTCCTGCATGAAAATTATTTTTAATGTAATGATACATTATTTGTTCAACAACATTATTGTGACAATGTGCATTAATTAATGATCTATATTGGTAAAATTCAATTGAATCATCATGCTTTAATAATGTATTCGACTGTTCGGCATGTCTGCCGGAATGTTTCCGGATCATTTCCTTAAAACTGTTCTTCGAGATGCATGGCACCTTTTCAATTGATAATTTTGGATTAGCACTTCTTGTGCGCTTCAATAATGCCTCATACTCTTTAGAATTTTTCCGATCCTTTGATTTTTTATCACTATTGAGGGGGCCTGAAACTGTTAATTTATCGGGATCATTGCATAAAATGTAGAGAATATTTAGAATTTCGTGCATAATATCTTCTTTGGGTGAAGTAAACATATCCAACTGAAAAGACACAGCAAGAATTTCGATCACTACCTTTTTGAATTCTATTTGAAATAGACAAACCTCATTAGGATTCACATAATATTCGCGTAAGCGGTCAGGTACAAATTGCATCATAGTTAAAATATTTTGTTTAACAATACACTCCTTGATTCGTTCCTTGTAATCTTGTTTCTGTAATAAAATCAAAAAGAAAACTCATTAATAAGGTTTATAAAGCAACTGAAAAGGCCCTCGATTACGAATATCGTTACTCTTCACATCGTTTCTTTAAATGTAATGCTGCAAAATGTCTTTCTTTCCTTTCAATTACATGTCGCAAACTCTCATCCATTTTCTTAACACACTCAGCCATTCTGGCAGTTATTGCAACCGCATCTTTGTCTGTTATTTCCGATAGTTCATCAGAAATTTCCTTAATAATGTTGTCACTTTGTTTCTCGTATTCAGCTACATTTAATTTAATGTCTGATAATATTTTGCAAAGAGACATCGTGTGTTTTCAAGTAAATACACCTTAATCAAACCCGAAAAGAATGTTCCAAAATGCGTGTAAAAATTATTAAATAAATAAAAGTGCAGTTATGTAGTAATTTAGATGGTTCCTTTCGAATTAAGGAGCATTTTGATGTGACAACCTCTAAAATAAAATCATTTGTTTCTCATCATTACAATCGCACTTACTATGTGAATCCACGTATTGATACTCATTGCAGGTTCCAAGTTTTCAACGTAATGCCACCACTTGGCTGGAACAATAAGTACATCTCCTGGTTCAAGGATCACTTTATGACAGGAGTTACTTATCTCTGAAACACAGATAATCAGAGTTCAAACTGAACAAATACACAAATAGAATGACTTAACAACCTGAGTAAGAATTTTCATTCGATGGACTATAGAATGTCTCCAAACTATAAACACTTGATTCTTCGTATGGAACTCTGGAAGGGGTCAGTTTAGCATCCGGAGGAAATAACAACCACATTTTCCTAAAATTAAAATTTTCTATACAATAACATAGCAAAACATTAGGAATTGTTTAATTACCTTCCAAACACTTGAACAACAATATTGTATCCATAAGTGTCATAATGGCAAGAAGTGTGAGCATTTTTAGATCCAAGCCAGAACGTCATATCGGTAACTTCTTCGTCTGGAAATCCCAAGTCACTGAACGACACACCTTCCTTGCATTGATCAGGACATTCTTTTAAATCTTTATAGCTGAATGTGTAAATGTTATCATTATCTGATTCACTAGTGGCTAAAAATTCCGAGAGCCTCATGCCGATCTGTGTCCGATACATTTCGAATTGTGGCGAATTATGATGGAGTACTGGAACTGTTTCAAATAACTGTGTAGCACCGTCCGTTTCCATGTCATATTGATGACACCATTCAATGAAACTGGTGGAGAAACATTTCCATGACAATCTTGCATTCTTAATTACATGTGGCTCTGTAGCAGATTCTATAAATGTCCTTAATGCCTTCTTGTCCCTACTCATCTTTCCCTTCACAATAATTATAGACTGAAAATTTAACACAACCTGAACACAAATTTTAGAATAAATGTCATGAATAGGTGAAAACAAAAATCACCGACAGAAATAAATATCAACGTTTTGTTTACCAACAATCATCAGATGACTATTATCAGTCAAGGAGGTTCACCTCACCTGAAATAACGGTTTCAATTAACAAGAGGTAAATTAACTTCAGTCAATTCGTTTCAAATTATCATAAATCAATTTTTATTTTTCTTTCAATTAATGCATAGAATTTCAAGTAAATTCCATAATGAGTTTAAAAAGGAGAATAACTTAAATTTTATATGAAACTTATTCCATAAAATAAATTTATAATAATTCTTGTTTTAATATCAATGATAGTTTCATTTGATTATGGCAATGATTAATAATATTAATGATTAATAAGATTCTACCAAATTAGCATGTGAGATTATTGTTAATTTTGTATTCCAATAATTGTATTTTATTATCTCAATTACTCATTAGAATTCGAGGAATTCAATATTCTCGTTCCAGTTAAATAATGATAATTTCAGCATTATGCCATAAAGAGTGCCTGCACAATAAATTACATATCATATAAATAACTATTATACTAATTATCAATTATAATTAAGCTTAAATCCATCTCAATTATATTTTGAGGATAACGCAAAGAAAGTCAAATGCAAGTAAAAAGTTTTAACAGTTCTCGTTCAAATTACATTCTGGTTGTCAATCAACGGTTAACACCTGAAATCAAGGTTTTATTTAATCCAGCTAGTAAGATTGAATAAATCTGTTAATCAGTGGCACTTTTTTAAACATTTACACACGTTTACATGTAATTCTCATTTATAATATTCATGTGACTAAATTAAGCATGGTTGGCTTACAAATGAAATTATTTAATGGCAATTAGTTTAAAAAAAACAAACAAAAACAAATACGCTAGAAGCACCCTTCCACCTGACAAAATAAGATTATTAATTCAATTATTTGGTATGCGGTGACTGTTTTCAATTAACTACATAACAAAGCATATAGCAATCATCTACATTTCTCTTATCTTAAGTTTGTTCATGCCTTACAACTTCACTTAACTTTAGATTATGATTTACAATGAAAAACTATGATACATTAAATTATCATTATCTTTGTTTTAGCTCACACCATTTGGGATTATAATTTATCTGTTACTTATATGTATATCATATTTCAATATTAGTAAGTGATTGAATTCATGATTTGGTTAATTATAGTTACACAAAAGATTTTAACTAATGGGAAAATAATGTTTCAATGAATTAGTAATACAAAATAACACCTTCGTTCCCACGTTTAATTCAATTTTACAAAAGAAATTCAATGACAAATTGATATTCTCTAGAGAATTTCGATTTAAATTTGATTTCATATTCCTCAATACATGATTTGTTCGAGTTTTATATTTATTATTTTCTTATATGTTCACAGACTCATATTGTTACATTCAATTCTTACAAATAGAAATATCTTTTTTATTTACTTGTTATGATTAATCCAATAGATTTCTATATTCATTAGCATAGGCAATCCATTTAATAATTATGTTATACCTTTATGTATACATTTATGAATTAAATTAAATTTTTGAAAAGGAAAAATAAACAAAAAGAAATTACAAATAACTTTGATATTTCTTAACAAATGATAATAAATTACAGTAATATACATCAAAAATGAAAATAGTTATTATTTTGTTTTATAAATCAATATAAAATATCCATCGGTTTTGGTGTTATGAATGGTATGTATTCATCAATAGTGTCATCATGTTCAATGAGACTTTATTTAAATCTCATTGGTTTTAATCTAAATTATAAAATAAATATAAAAACAATAAATTAAAACTGATAAATTTTGTAATCTTATGAGGATGAATAATTACTTGGTAACGGTACGTTTTGGAGTTGTATTGGGTCTGCTAGCACTACTGACACGGTTCACTGTTCTCACAGGTGTCGTTGGTACAGGATTCTGTGGAGAATTATACTTTTTCGGAGGCACTATTCTACTTGGGGATCGCAATAATTTGGTCGTTGTCTCTGGCTGTGTCCTAAAAACAATTTAAAGTAAATGTATCAAAAAGAAGTTCTTGTTACACAAACATTATTTGACACTTACTTTGTGGCTGATGGAAAACTAATCGGTCTGGGAATACGTGAGCGTTGACATGGACCGACTGGTGTACTACCACCACTTTTTGTTTCTTTGACACCAAAATCTTTCATTAAATTTGCTGAGTCTTTGCTCAACAATTCCCATTGAATTTGAAGCCGTTTGAAACGATTTCTCTGTATTTTTTCTAATTTCTCACGTTCTGCAGCCAATTTCTCTTTTGTAGTTTGTTCCTTTGTTGGAGATTTGCCAGCAGTACGGCCTTTAGCCATCGATATATTTGGTGAATTTGGTGGTGTTGAAAACTTTTTACCGGCATTCACATTTAAAAAGTTTTTATTGTTTTGTTGACCTCTTGTGTTAGAGGCTCGTGTTTGAGATAGTGCTCGACTAACTTCATTTCTCAGTTTCGTACGATCATAATGGTCTTCTATTGGTTCCTCCATTGATTCAAGAATACTGGTAATTTCAGTATAATATTTCATTTCAGTCCTTGGCATATTTGGTAGCAGCGTATCTGCCCTAATGCGTCCTTCATTGTCTGATTCAGTCCTCTTCATATTGCTTAAATTACGTAAGTGCATTTGTCTGTTGCATTCCTCATTCAATTCCATCATATAATTTAAATTGGTCTCACTTAATTTTGCATTGATCCGGTTTGCATAATAACGTAGAAGAGCTTCAGTGCTGTCATCACATTCTTCCACAATTTCTTGATTTACTAAATTACCCATTTCAGGATATTCATGGAGTTCTTGTAAACTTCGACGTTTTTCAACTTTTTGACGACGAGTGTTACTTGCTTCATCTACCATACTATAACGTTTTGATTTCGAATCAGAAGTTCTATATCCTCTTCGGCCAGATGGTGGCCTTTCAGCTGATGTCTCGTAGTTATAAACATACATAGTATTCTGATCTGTATAATTGCAAAATTGTGATTCTGAGTCCATTTCATTTATCATAGTTGATGAACCACGATATCCGGAACTTGGCTGTTGACTAGAATCACTGCTTGAAGTACATGTTTGTTGATTATTACAATGAGGACGAATATAGTTAACGCAATCACATTTCACCATACGACTACGGCGAATTGGCGGTGTCATACAGAATAAAGGTTTCTGTGACGCATAAGGATCTGAGCTTAAATCAGTTTCTGGAATGTGTTTCAAAAGCTTACGGTATTCATTTGGTAATAAGAATGCCAATGATTTCCAATCAATCATATCGGAATATTTTTTAGCCTTCAGCGAGTCAATGTCACACATTGATGTTGGACGCTTCTTTGCATTGAATGATTCCTTGAATCCCATTGGCGATAAGATAATATCACTTTGATGAGTTTTTACAAATGTTAAGTCTGGTAACGCGTAATTTGGGTAAATTACATAAACAGGTGCTTTCTGTCCTTCGCCCAATTTCTTTAATTGTGCCAAGAATGAGGATTGCATTTGACTTGTTTTCTGTTCGGTGGCTAATACGGATGTTTGAATTGATTTTGTTAGCATGTGTAATGGTACCTTTGTACGCTTCAACATTTGCGTTACATTATCAGAATTGGTTGTGTGACTAGCATCTGAAAAATTGCTCTTTGCCGTTATTAAATTACAGCTCTCGGAATCTTTTTCTGATGATGAAGAATTATTGTTATTTGATACATGAATATTCTTTGATTGCTGTAAGAGGAAATTATTGGGCCGTAATGTTGATTTAGTAACTGGTTTTATAGGTTGAGGTACATCCAAACTATCGTATTGGAAATCAGTTTCAACATCTTCTACATGCCTACTCAGTGCCGAACCCTTTCCAGAATCATTTAAACTCCTTTTGTGTAATCGATTTGCTTCCGCAGACGAACTTGAATCACTTGGCCAACACCCAGACGATACATCCATACATGTGTCAACTGAACTGCTCTTTTGTTTTATAAATAATTTTACTAGGTTGAATGGTTGACTATTTTGAATATCTTGTTGTCCAGAACTATCGGATAAAATTAATTTTATGAGTCTAAAGTGTATTGAAGATTATTATTGCAATAAAATACCTTGAACCAGAGTTCTGTAGTGGAGCTGGACTAGCACTTTCCGAATTTCCTGAAATAGGTGTTGTGGACATTGCCACTGGTCTATTTTTGCCGCTTGTATCCATCTAGAACAGAAACAAGAGATTAATAAATATTGCATTTAGGAGATAAAATAGTGTTGAACATTATACCGTTGAATTACTGATGGCCTGAAGATTCCTTTGCGCTTGAACGAAATTCGGAAGACTGGAACTTTTTCTCACCAAACAATAAGGTGTATGTTGAGCAACGGTCATTGAACTCATTGACGTATTATTATTACCCGAAGGATACCGTTGTATTCTAGCCGATGTACTCTTTTTCAACTTACTCCAAGTGGTAAAACCAGTATCAGATCGACACATTGGCAAATCAATTGATTTTTCTTTTATATTTTTCTGTAAATTATTCAGTCTGTCTTGTTTCATATTTTCACCGCCACCGCCTAAAAACATTGGATTCAATTAAATTCAATTTATTATAATTTTAAACTGCTATAATATTACCATAATAACTATCATCTGAGTACATAGTGCTACCCTCAAATGCAATTGTATAATTATTTTTATTTGCTTTGCAGGTCATTATAATATCACCGTTATCTGGAAAATTTTCCATGTCTAATGAATCAATGCTGATATGAGTCTCTTTCATTGGTGAAAACAATAATCCCGATTTCATAATCGATCCATCTAATGGCAAATCCTGCAAAGATATTACATAAACATTTTTAACAATTCCTAGAAATTGGATAATTATGAATACTTACTATTTTCTTGCGATTACGTTCCTCTCTAACACTTGACAATCTATTTATGAACGAGTGAATATCCTCGGCATGGAAACTTTCCATGTCTACTTCTGCTAAGTTAGCATCCATATTTTTGGCAATGTCTTCATAGTAAGACATTTCGGCGAGTCCATTAAACGATGTGGATAGAGATGACAATATACTTTGTGGTGCAATTCCACCTTCTCTGTACCTGCAATTAAACATAAATTTTATGTAAGTTTTACAATTGAGTGCCAAAAGAACATTTATATCTTACCCATAATCTAAAAACCATTGATAATCAGAATTATCATGAGCAAAGTCTTGTGATGATGCCACTGAACATCCCAATTGTCCACCAATATGTGGATTACTATTCAAATCAGCTTCTGGCGTTGCCATTTCATTAATCAAATTTAAGTTATTATTCAAATTCGATATTTTATCATAAATTATTTGTTCCAAATATGTATCTCTAATGTCCAGTTGATTCTCTTTTATGTTCAGTCGTACACTAGGCTCATTTATTTTATACGTAAATGTATTCCATATGATATGATCCGACGTTCCATTGTTTACCTTCTGAAATTGATTCTGACTAGCTAGAGGACGACTACGTATGGGCTGAGGAATATCAATGTCGTTTGTTTGATCCTCTGTCATGCCACGGACTCGATTAGTATCTGGAATACCGAGAATAACAAATAAATAAATAAAAATTCATAATTTAAATTTATCATTATGGAAAAATGCATAAAGTCAATCATTTGTTTAAAGTGAAACATAAATATTTATGATTTGATGTTATTTGAATATGATTTTGGGCACTTAAGGGCATCATCAGTTATTCTTAAAATGTATACAGTAGACACATATCGCAAAATGCGATTCTAATGATACCTTGTGATGAACAACATCTGGTTGTATGATTATAACTCCTTCTTATGGATATCGGTATTCTTGTTGATATTTGAATTTGGTTTCCATTACGACCGCCATTTTCACATTGGCTCCGTTTCTTATCCAATAATTTCATTAGGCAAACCATTAGTATGAGGAACATTTAGATCTTTTATCTCAATTAAAATTAAAATGAACCAACTGTTCCCGCACAAAATTATAATATACGAAAACTAAACTAAAACTGTATGTAATCCTTTACTTCTTTTTTCAATTTTTGTTTTACAGATCACATTTCCTCATGAAACAAATGCCAATTGATTCATTTATGAAACAATATATAACGTATTTACATGTACACATCACACTAAGGCCATTTGCTACCAACAATATTCAATGTTCGTCCCGTCTATACGAATAAAATCCGCTAATTTATTTCAATTAACTTTATTCATTTTTAACTACACTTCATCAACATAGACTGAACGTATAAAAATGTATTCATAAAATATGCTCCAATATATTCATCACTTTATATGATGCGTAGGTAATTATTTTTTACCCCATATACTGTCACATTCATCCAATGATTCAAAGATAAATATTGTTAATAATAAAACATTCAAATTAGATGAAAATCTAATGAAAACCGACAGTATAAAAAAAGATTTTTAATCGACCCACTGATTGTTTTTAAGAACATAAAAAAAAACAAGAATATAAAGATAAAATTATTCCAGATACAATACAAGAATATTAATAAGATCTGAGTCGGTATTTTATGATTCAATTATTCTCTTTGAGTGATCCGTGGGTCTCTTCTATGAATACCACACACCAAAATACACTGATACTTGGTCCCATTTTCAATTACATGAGCTATTTTCATCTCATCAACAGTGTAATTTTCATCACAGAAAACAATTTTACTTGTGATCTATTCAACTAAAAAAATTAAAATTAAAATTTATAGCATTTAGCAGAGGCAAAGGGGGTAAATGAATTTTCATTTGATTTTTTTCAAACTACTGCCAACAATGAACATATCCGTGTGGTACATATTGAATTGGTTGAAATAAACAATAATTAGTTATTCTGGTATCCACATTACAAAATAAATTGAATAGGCCTATAAGTTTTAGGCCCAATACAGTCAGCCATTATAAAAATTGTTATTTTTATACTTGTTATTATTGAATAATGAACGCCTCATGACACTCTCTTTGGGCTTTTGGGTGTGGAAACAGAGAACATAAAAGTCAACTATTTCTTTTTTTTTATCAACAACAGTATAATACTCTTCATTCTTCATTAAATAGAAAAGTGACAGAAAGAATCAAAATATTCTTTAATAAGTTTTGAATGTTTTCTTATTGGGTAAAAATAGAATACATTTTCTTGTATGATACATTTTATAATTTCAATCAAGAAAAACCAGATGAATTAATGTCACATTGAAAAAATATTATACATAGAAAAAAAATAAATGAGACGGTGTAATGTCTGATTATATCATCACTTTTTCTTCACTAATTAAGTGCATTGAGCACCACCAGTTTTCTAATCACTAGAGCCTAATTTCTTAACATAAAGTAGTACGTTTGTTATCACTGACTGATAAAAAAATCCACATTCATTACGATACCGAATTATACATAAATTGTCTTTTGGAATTTTTACATTTCTAACTCTATTCTCTATTTAACAATAAAAACCATTTTGTTATTAAAAATTACAATTATTTTCTTTTTCTTAGTTTAAAATATTATCGTCGCGCCCCGTTATCCGTATTCAACTGAACTAAATAACTCAAAGAGCAAATAGATTCGTTTTTCCTCGAACTAATTCACATTCATTAATTCCGAATCAAATGAAAACTCTTAAACCCGATACTCATACAGAGGCAGTACCATTAATGCCACTAAACTATTACATGAAACAGAGTGTACTTTATATGAATCCCAATACAATTTTGTCACTTCATTAGCATTAGCTATAAAATCTCCCATACATTCATTCAATATCGCTTAAATGCAATAACATAAAGGGAATACTGTTCACAAATAGTGATTGAAACAGTTTCCACAGAAATTTTTAAGACATCCAACTGAATTTAATATTATGCCATACAAATTCATAACGATCGAAGAGGGTCTTACCAGCAAATTAATTTTATCATTCAGTCTATATTGAAACAGTGAGGCACATAAAAATAAAAATGTTTTACATTCTAACCAAAATATATCATATAAATGTTCCACTTAGTCGTATTTAATATCACATTTATGCTCACATTATGTATTAACACATTTAGTTTATTTTATTTTCAAAATACACCAAAAGCAATATTTAGACGGGGGCAAGTGTTTACATCACTTTAATTCCAAACGAAGAAAAACATACATACTTTTTGATTTCACAGCACAGCCATTTAACGCATTTATCAAAAGAAAAATACAAAAAAAATTTGCAATCAAATCTCTTTTGGATTTAACGTGGATGAAAATTTTTATTGTGTTTTCACGTTCTTGCTGTCGTAACCGGTTGATAATAAGTAACTACGTAGTACAGATTTCATAGATTTCAGCGACAACCGTCTATACCACGATAAGAAGGATATGCAGCAGACGAAGGGAGTGTAGAACTTGTATGCGACACACTGTGTAAGGGAAACATTATTGGGGAAAATTCACATTATCGATTTTTCCCAACTTATTACGTCAGAAATGTAAATGCCACCGAACGGTATAATTTTCTTTATAACAAATCCCAATTGCAAAACTCTAAAAACACTTTCAACTTGTTCCGAACTATCTATTTTAAGTTGTGCCTATCATTTTCTATCAAGAAGGGTCACAACAATTATGCGAATTAAATAATTAATGAGAATAGTTTGCTTCCTTTTACCTGCTGCTTTGTTGCTACGTTAAATTCTCCAATACAAGTGAACTCCTCTATACTCCAAATAACTTTTCTCGTCGAGAAAATAGAACGATTCAATTCTTATAGAAAAAAAACGTGATAATTAACCAAAATTTCCTCTAAAATTAATAAGTCTCTAATAAACACTTTAGATTTTCTTTAAATATTCGATTAAGAATAAACACAACTTAAATATGGATCTACATGATTTTAGACCATAAGAAATTTTTTCTTCATATCAACTTTTATACACCAATATGTCGGATATATGGCTGTTCGTTATCGAATTAAACTAAAAATTTTGTTTTTACATAAATTCACGATAAAATGCACTCATTCAAATTGGTTTTCAATGATTTCGTTATACTTTTTTCAATTTTTTATTTATTATTGCACTTAGTTTCAATGAAAATTTATATTCACTAAAAAAACAAAATTATTTAGCTGAACATCGTATTCAAAATGCTACCAAGTTCAAACTTTTTCTGCACTCAATTGATGACTAACCAGGGCAGGGGCAATAGCACAATGTACCAAACGCGCAGGAAATATTTTCACTTTGATTCAGTTTCATCCACCCTCGCGTTCCTTTATCGTACGAAATAAAAATTTCCTTAACAGTCCTACCGCTATTCGTGTGACACAACAAAACAATTTGACATTTTCACTCACTATGTGTTTTAGAAAAAGATCAAAAAGGTATTTCCTTTAGATTTTCACGAGCAATAGGGTATCCAGTCGTTTCACTTTCGCAACATTAAGTATCTAACTTCGTTTGTAACTTCCAAAAAGAACACCGTATAAAACCAATTGGATTGAATCATTTATGCTATTTTTATAATTATTAGAATTATTTTACATATACACTTCTCTCAAATAGAATACCTAACAGACTGGTTGTAAACACTATCTCTGTTCACGATCGACGCCTTATTAACATGACTATATAAAAGGTTCTGAGTTTACGGTATGTATTTTACTTCAGGTAAACATGCCAGAATCGTATATAGTACAATTATACTTGTTAATTTAAATTCTAATTAAATATACTCTTTTACTAAAAACGAGACCATAAAGATGGAAAAAAAAATATCTACTTGGAATGCAGTCCAGTCAAAATGTTGATAAGAACTGAAATGCATTTATGACTGTATAATATTTTATGACCAATGTTTATTTACTGAAACGATCACCTTACGAGTTTCCAATTGTTACCAGAAGCTGAACGAAGTAAATGTCTGTTACTATTGCCTGTACTCTCTTATAAGTCCTCTTAAACTTGCTACTTGAAATTCAATTTTCGTTATTTTCGCAGAAAAGAAACAAAAAATCCATAACATTTTTCATTGTTACTGTGCTTGAATTTGCATATTCACTTGGAATGTGCCAATGTTTTTTTGTTATTATTAAATATTTTCGCTTAATCGATATGAATTGTATGAAATCAGGTAAACCCACGATCATAATAATCCAATGATCTGACTGCATATGGTATTACCATATGAGGATTCACGTACGAGGTTTGATCATGTTCCAAAGAAACCAAAAAATAAAATAAAAACCGAAAGATACTTTATAATCCGTATACAATCTAACTAAACAGATTTACGGATGGATTAATACTGTATTTATTCAACTACTAATGAACAACTTATTATATTTGTAATTATTGTGTTGCCATTTAAAGCGTGACATGCGTTAATTTATGGTTTCAATTGAATTATGTTCCAGCATAAGGTGATGGGATGAATTTAAACATTAAATTCTATTCAATTAACTTTTGATTATCTAATTGAATTATCAATTGTTTTGGATACCATTAAATTCGATTAAATTTCAGTTTCAAATTCTTATGTCAGATAAGTACAATATTCTTTCAGTATGCATATAACGTGATCCATCCGATAATCAGATATGGATGGACACAATTAAATTTATATTCTGACCGTTTCCGCACACCCGTCATTAACCGTAAAAACAATATAAATATGAATTTGATGAGTAGTAAATTGAAAGAACCGTAAATCATTGATCCATAATAGTAATCATGCATCCAAATATTTACTTTCGATAACAAACAGACAAAGTAATATGCTTAATTCGATGAGTTAAATTTTTTACTACTAAAATATGGCCACAGAACTAAATAGTTGGAAGGACACTTGGTCTCGACATATTGGTGCCAGTTACAGGACATTCATAAAACGTACAATTTCTTGGAATTTCGGACTCAGTGTTTTGGTACCAATATCAACAGGGTAAATGTAATTGTTTTACTGTCTTTGTCGCAGTTTTAATCAATTGAATTAATTGTATGTAGTCGAATAATGAATCACCTTACGATCATACACACCTAAATAATCAGATCGACTTGTATTGAAATTAATACGAAATCACGTCTTTTACTAATGGTAGGGGCTTTCCATGAAGTGAATGTGATCTTCCTAGACTGCACACAAAGTGCAAAGGCAACCCAATTATCCCGAGCCATATGTTAATTTCAGACACTCTGAATCAGCACTTACCTTTAATTTTTGTATTTATCGCCGAGGAATGATGAAATATCCGTTTTTATTGCTAATTCACTTGTGTTGCAATGAAACGATTACCATTTGTTTACAAATTGGTATCCAAATTATTTGATGAAATTTCACTTTAACAACCTTCGGAATTACACACTAAATACACTATTCAATCACTTCATATTCTTATTTTTACAATACTTTAATAAGAACAGAGTAAGTTTCGTTTCGTATCGTTTTAAATGGATTATTTTAACTGAATTAACTGCTAAAATACTAATGGAATATTCACTTGTTCAAAAGATCACGACCAGTCGCCATCATGAAACCATCCAATTTGTGAGCAGTGATATTTGTTTGTTTGCATGAAATGTCATATGATTGAGAGCTTTTGTGTGAGCTTCCGAAATTTGAAGATATTGAAGTTGGCTGCAAGTAAAATTGTTTTCGTTCATGTTTCATTCAAATTGCAGGCAATTTATTAATGAATTTGTTAATTATAATAATCAAAATTTATTTAGAGAATCGGCACATCGATTATGAACGACATAAACTCCATAACAATATGTTTTTGCTCTCAACTATTAATTTGTGAAGCGAACTGGGCGACAAGACGACGCTTATTAATATCAATTCCAGGCGAATAAGAAAAGCCATTACCGTCGCGACGCATGTCAATTTGTTAGAATTTTCCCACAATTTAATTATTATTTATAAAAGGTTGTAATTTTCATTCAAATGTCGTCAATCAATACACCGTTTATCAAATAAGGATGCATAACATTTCAATTGCCATAAACAAAAACAATTAACAGAATTATTGTGTTCCTGAGACAATATTAATTTATTTATTTATTCAAAGTGCAATTCTAGTCAGAATTAATAAAAGAGTTATTTGAATTGTTCAAGCAATAAATTGGTAACAAGGTGAGTACGAAATTACGGAAAGAAATCGGAATTTTCATTCAAAACAAAGTAAAAATATCCTTCTGTGCCCGGCAAAAATAGGGTTTCATCAAAGGCGTGGTGTGTTTTATAGTTTCTCTTCACTTCCATTTGAATTCCATTAATTTGTTTTAATCACGTTTTTAGCAAAAGAAATATTTTTTCTTTAAATTAATGTGTCACATAAAAGCAACGAGATGAATGGGTTATGGTAACTAATTATAAGAAATGTGATAATTAAATCTAATTAGAAAAAACCTACGGTTATGTCGAGTATCAGCAGAGTCTTTAAATTAGCACAATAAACTATGCATAGTGTACATAATGCACTCTGCTGCTGCCTTTTACGATTCATTATAATGTAATATCAAATAATTTTACGAACGTTAATTGAAAATTATTAAAAGAAACAAATGAGTAATAACAACGTGATGATGTATGGAACTGGTGAGAATAAACAGTTTCAGATTTGAAATCCAAAAGCCAAAATGACCATTCCCGTACGCATATTGTTCAATTATGTGTGTTTTACCATACGAAAAATTAATACGATACACTTTGCTTCCATTATTACCTTAAAATTATATATCATATAAAGGCAAAACCGATGGTGTTCATCTGTATTAAACGGTCATGCGTCCGCCGGAAGACAATCCAATTCATTTTTACTTTCAATTTCAGTTGGAATCGTAGAAAATTTTACATGTGTTTCATTCCAATTGTGACCATTATTGAATAAGGTTCAGTTTAGACTTGAAAATTCTATTTAATACCGGCAAAAAAAACAACATTGTTTCTCTACATTTTTGAAGAATTTAAATTCATCATTTTTATTTTATCAGTGAAACACTTAAAAATTGTTTAGCGTAGCTTATCTAATAATTTGTTATATTAGTTCACTCTAGTTCAGTTACCGGATAAGTTTGGAATTGTTCGTATCAAGTTATAATTTTATTTTTTGTTATTAGTGTAACCACGTAAGAAGTGAGGTGTGTGTTAGGGGACTAACATTAACCCATAGATAACATAGAAATTCATTATAAAAAGTACTGAATTTTGGGTAACAATAGTGTTAACAAAATTCAAAGTCCATTAAATTTCACGTACGAATTAAATTGATTCATCGGATCGATGCATACATTCTTTTTTCGGTTAAATGGTATTACATAAAATGGTTCATATTTCTGCAATGAAGCATAAAATTCCATTACTATTTTGGTTAAAAATTGCAATTCAATTGAGTTAAAATGTAAAAGTGATTAGAATGCTTTAATTCTTGATTGTTTAAAATGTTCAAATGAATTTTTTATAATGGCTGGATAAATGAATGAATAAGTTTTAATTTAACAAAAACGTTTATTTTTACAAAGTGAGACCATAAAATTCAATCATCTACAATTAAATATTGAATTTTCGATCTCTAAAAAATGTTGTAATAAATTCCTTCACAGTTTACCTACAGTTATAACGAATTCATATTGTTTACAATAACCCATCGTATTATGATCATTGGATAACATTAATTTTATGGATTGTAAATTATTTTCGTCACTGATATATCAATATTGGATTTATCTAAATCAACCTTAATGGAATAAACCTAAATTATGCATACCATTGGAATCATGTGAATTATTTTGTTCTTTTTAAACTGTAATGCAAATCGATAAATATGCAAATATGATTGAGTACGATATTTAGAATCACTTATTCTTGAACTCAACTGATTGATTGTATAAATTAAATATTTACATCAAGTGATTCGTCTCGGAAAATGCTTGAATTAAATTTGAAATAATAAATTATTTAATAAAGAATTTGAATTTTTATAGTTTCAACAATGAATGAGATTGATAAAGATATATCAAATGAGTTGACAACGTTGAATCTATGTTCCGGTCAAAATGAACCTAAATCGCCATATAAACCGTCTAGTAAATTCACAAAAGACATCAAAAGTGTTATTCCGAAACAGAGGTGAGTTAATTTTTCTCTTTATTGTGTTAGCTTAGAGTACACATATTTTTATTTAATCATTGCACAAGTGATTGACGTCTTAAACAATTTTGATTTCTTAGCTTAATTGTTGCAGTATATTCGTAGATTACTTAGTATAATATTATTAAATTAAAAAATCTATAATTCAGAGATTCGTTTAAAAATTTGAATGGAACGTTTTTCCTTTTTGTAATTGAGGTGTGCACCGGTAAATAACAATATCACGAATTAAGTGCAGTCTATTGTGAGCTCGTTAGCTTTCATAATTGCATTATAATTTCAAGTTGTTGTTTTTTTTTTTTAACAATAATAAATGTGTGGTTACATTACAATTCGTATTCCCTATCTCTTATTAACTATAATTTTTTTTACATGAAACCATTTTTGTCTCTTTACATCATTATGACAAAATAAATGTTTAAATCGTTTAAGAAAACAAAACGATTGAAATTAAATTGTTATTGCTTTTAAGTAGAATTGTTTCATATAGTAATGTTAATAACGTAATCACTATATATTTCACATTGAATTATTAAATTCAACAATTTCAAAACAGTCTGATGTTTAATTGTTCTGTTTTTTTGTTATTACTCGTGTGTCTATGGCGGTTTAGTCAAAAAACTTTAAATTGTTTTATTTCCTAAATTCATATGATAATTTTAGCGAATAACCACCCAAATGATTTATTTTTTATCAAGTTAGACTAATTAACTCCAAGGTCTAGGTCGCATAATTGCCATCTATTTATATAATTAGTATTTGGTTGCACTATTAAATCCAAACACTAACGTGATTTTTTTATTGCAGACAAACTTTACTTAAGTGGAATGGCTGGGGATACCAAGACTCAAGATTTTACTTGAAGAAAATCGATCAAATTGCGTTTTCAGGATCAAGGTAAACTACTGACCTTTGGCATAAGTGTATGTAATTAGGAAGTAAATTAATTGTTTTTGGCTATTTCCAGGTATCCGATTGGCGATCAAGATCTACCATTCTTCACCGAATGGGTGCAATCTATATTTAACTTGAATTTAGAGGATATTCGTAAACCACAGCCAATGCCAGAGTCATTTCCTGACCCAATTATTGATCAAAATTTTCTCAATGAAATTGAACAGAAACAAATTGATTTTTCTGTGAAGGGAGAAGATCGATTAATACGTGCTCATGGACAAGCTTTACATGATATTCATACTTTACGTGAGGGCACGTTTGACAGAATTCCTGATCTCGTACTGTGGCCAAAATGTCATGATGATGTTGTATTTATTGTAAAATTAGCGAATGAAAGAAATGTTGCGGTTATTCCGTTTGGTGGTGGAACTTCGGTGTCTGGATCAATTACATGTCCACAGAATGAAGACCGCATGATTGCCATAGTTGATACATCGCAGATGAATAAGATGCTGTGGTTGGATCGAGAAAATATGGTTGCTTGTTTTGAGTCTGGTATTGTTGGTCAAGATTTAGAACGTGAGTTGCGGTTATTAGGATTGACGGTGGGCCATGAACCTGACAGTTATGAATTCTCGACACTTGGTGGTTGGGTTGCAACTCGTGCGTCTGGAATGAAAAAGAATGTCTATGGAAATATTGAGGATTTAGTGGTGAAAGTGAAAATGGTGACAACCAAAGGAGTACTGGAGCGAAATTGTATGGCACCAAGAGTATCAATTGGTCCAGATTTTAATCAAATTATTTTGGGATCAGAAGGCACATTAGGTGTCATCACTGAGGTAGTACTTAAAGTTCGCCCTCTACCAAAAGTAAAGCAATACGGTTCTCTAGTGTTCCCTGATTTCGAAGTTGGAATCAAATGTATGCGAGAAATTGCTCTAAATCGTTGCCAACCATCAAGTATTCGATTAATTGATAATGAACAATTTCGATTTGGTCAAGCGTTAAAACCAGCTGGAACTTTAATGTCTAATTTCGTTGATGGTATTAAGAAATTTTATGTGACAAAAATAAAAGGATTCGATGTGTATCAAATAGTTGTAGCGACAATTGTGTATGAAGGTGATGAAGGCGATGTGAAACAACAGGAATCAAAAATCAATGCAATTGCAATTAAACATGGAGGTTTTCCTGCAGGTGCTACAAATGGTGAACGAGGATATGTATTAACTTTTGTAATTGCATACATTCGAGTAAGTTACAGTTTATTGTAATTTTTGATATTTAAATCAAAGCATATTATAATTCATTATAGGATTTGGCTTTGGATTATTATATCGTAGCTGAATCATTCGAGACATCAGTACCTTGGGATCGATGTTCATTATTGTGTAGAAATGTAAAGGAACGTGTAAATCAGGTAAACTAATAAATTTAACGTAAACTTTTTATTGAATATAACATGCATATTAATCTGTTGTAGGAGTGTAAACGGTTTGGTGTTATACATTATTTGATATCATGTAGAGTGACACAAACGTATGATGCTGGATGTTGTGTCTATTTTTACTTTGGATTCAATTACAATAACGGAAGAATTAAGGATCCAGTGTCAACGTATGAGGATATTGAAAGTGCTGCCCGTAATGAAATTCTTGCCTGTGGTGGATCTCTGTCACATCATCATGGTGTTGGTAAACTGAGAAGTAAATGGTATAAGAGCAGCATTAGTGCGGTCGGTGTGGATCTGTTAAAGGCAGCCAAATCTGAGCTAGACCCAAAGAATATATTCGCTGCTGGTAACTTAACACATGAAGGCGGTGGCCATTCGTTAACGAGTAAACTGTAAAATGGTTTTTAATTTGGATATTTAATTTTCTATGGCTTACTAATTTTAACTGGTGTTTTCTTGTGTTTTATTTTCCGGAAACAACAAAAGAAATTAAACAAATTATAGGATTGTATCTTATTTGTTACCAATAGCTAGAATAATTTTTACGTTATTTATTATGTGAACGATGCCTGCATTTGACTGTGTTTTTTTTTTTTTGGGTTTTTTGTAAACGAAGGTACTATTAATAATTTAAAATAAATAAAAAATGAATCATTTTTATAAATCGGTATTAACACGACATTTTACTGTGGTTATTTGATAATTAATAATTGATGATTTCAAAAAAGAAATGTGGAGAGGTCTAATTATAATATCAGGTGGCTCATTCCCATGGCATCAGGCGTTTATCGTCATTCGATATTTAGTTTCGACGACTTTGAAACTATTTTCATTTGCAGGTAGGCTCTATTATTTCAGAATCATTTTAAAAATATTTTTATTTAAATAAAAAATAATCTATTATTATGGAGCACTTACCAGATCAGGTTTGAATTTACCAATGATCCAAAAGCTTCTATCTGATTGAAACGCCTCTGTTATCAGCGCTCTAAGTTAAAACAGGTTTAAACGTTTTTCCACCAGTCAAAATTGGGCAAAATTGAACATATGTTGCAGTGCCGTTTTTGATCGTGGAGCCAATGGGTAACCGGCCCGCGAAATCCAAATTATAAAATTTGGTTTTGATAATCCAAAAAAAAATTAACAAAGTGAATCAGTAAGTAAACTATTCACTATAAAATATTTAACATAGGTGTGGTGTACATATACTGAGTCTCAAGTTAAAACTCCATGTATTACAATTCAATATTTAAGCCATACCAATACTTCGACACTTTGACACTTGCGTTAAACAAAATAAAAAGAGAGTCGGAGTAAAGTGTTGATTTAATTAGAATTATAACATTAATTTAAATAATCAGTGGGATTTAATATACAACGTTTATTGCTCAAAGACTGATAACGAAAACTTTATATCATTTATGGGAACTCGAGTGTGATAGGAATTCGATACCAAAATTGAGTGAAGAAAAAAGCAAGTTTGTGTGACTGCAGGGCACACAGTTTGTGTTGGTACGTGGTCTCATCGAGTTAATCGAATTGCATTAATAATTAATCATAGTGTGAAAACATAACTGGGACGATGAGTTTAGAGTCTATCGATTTTAAGCAGGCGCTCAAGTTACTGCATTCAACTGAACCCAATTCCGCAGAACGCATCCGTAATGCATTGGATGAATTGATTAAAGCACGTCATGGTCCAAGCAAAATGTTGGCAAACACGCTAAGCAGCAAGTATTTTATCGAAGAGATGAATGCACCTGGTGTTATTCAGAAACCAGTTAAACCACCAACCAGCTCTATCACCTCAAAGAATCCTTCGAGTCATAGTAGTAATGCGAGTCCAGTGGAGGGAGTTGATAACGATGCAATTATGACTGATTTGGAAGCGAAAGAGAACGAGGACGACGGATCACGAATTATGATGCCAGAGGATCAGTTAAGGGTAAATGAAACAAACTATAATTCACCTTAAATTTGTTGTCTTATACATATATTTCACGTATCTTTTAGGAGTTGGAAGATTTGATGTGTGTGGAATGCCAAAGAATGGATGTAACTGCTGGAAATGCATTAGTTGAATGTACTGATTGTCATTCATTGTATCATCAAGAATGCCATAAGCCCAATATATCCGATAGTGAGGCAAACGATAGTGAAATCTCATGGGTGTGTTTCAGCTGCAAAGTGAAAAATACAAAACTACCAACAGCAATAACTGATTCTCCATCTGCTAAACCATCGTCACCGATGTCCTCGTCATCTTCAACAGCTTCCTCAACGAATTATCAAAAGTCCGTGTCAAACAGCAAACATCACGAATCATCTTCTTCATCGTCGAGAAAAAGTAAATCACCATCGAAGTCATCCCATCATCACCACAAGCATAAACATTCTCCTTCATCGTCATCGTCAAGCAGTCCAGGTTCATCGAAAAGCAATTCAACACTACCGCATTTAAATACACGGATTATCAGTGCTGACAAACGACTGCAAATTATGAAGAAAAAAGCAGCCAAACAACAAGAATCAAAAAGGAAGCACAAATAAAAATCCAGTGAACGGTATGTTACGATTTAATTATTATTTTCATAAATGGTTTTTAAAAATATAAGAATAATTACGAATTTCTTTAGTATAGCATAATTGTATGGTTTTATCATATCTATAGTTTGGAAACAAATACAAGCATTTCTTTGTATAAAATAATTTTCTATTCATATTGAATTTTTATAAATCTTATTTATACTTTATTTCGTGTGTAAAAAAGAAGAAAAAAGAATCCTACGTTTTCCTATAATTTGATATAAAAGTTTCAGTATAAAAATGGATTATCGTTCGGTTTAGTTACGGGAAAGATAACTTTCTTTCTTATCAGTACAATTACATATTTCTAAATTCAATGAATTGACGAATATTCAAATTAAATCGGTTAATATTCACGAGGAAACAAAAATTAAAATAAAAAACGATAAACATAACATAAATCAAAAGAAACAATCTACGTAATAATTATTAATAAAATTATAGAACTGAATCAAAACTTAATTCAATATCGAATTCAAAATTCTTATAATTTCACCTATCACAACATAAAATTTGGACATTGACTAATTCGAAAAAAAAAATCAAAGTAAAATTGTAAGAATCAAATAATTGGGTTACCTCATTTTCAATTCACTTAATTATCATCATAAATCTTAGATTCATGATGCATCTTAATTCAGCACTTGGTCATTACTTACAATTACAAGTTAGACACAAACATTTTTAATCGTTAAACTTTCAAATGTTGGATTAAAATTAATTTTAATTTCTTTTTGAATAATGATAAATGAATGCTAATTAAGAAATTGTTGCTAATTCACTTTTATGATCCCTCTCCTAATAGTCTAATAAACATTAATGGTCTAATTTATTTCACGTTTTAGTCTGATAACGAAATATGTATCTGGTCAATAGTTCTGTTGACTATTTCTTATTCTTTTTGATTTTTTTTATCATTTCACAATCATTATGGATATCAAAATGTATCTAACTCTACAACGATAAATGGATAGATTCAAAATATCTTTTTACCTCCCTCATTCACTAGTTTAATATATAAGTATGTATAAAGAAAATTCTTAGTAAATAGAATTTTTTTAGAAACTCCTGAGACCGTCCACTCTAACAGAATTTAAAGTTTCGTTATTTATCAACATGAAATGATATTTTGCATTCTCACATAATATCATTTAATGACTGATGATTGATCATTCGAATTGGTTTTTTACTTAATCATCACAGTGTGAAAGATAATGCCCTTCTTATACATCCATACCCTAAAATATAATTGAAAAATTAATTAGTTTTCTATGATAAATAAACAATTTATTAAGTGAATATTAATTTACCCAATTCCTGTGCCAACTAGCAAAGAAATCACATTAGATAGGAGTAGAGAATACATAACTTCTCTCGAAAATAATGAATTCTTTCCCAAGCGGACGGAACGCATGGAATAATATTTATTCCGTCTATTTGGATGTTCAAATTTCCAATCTCTGTAAAAAAAAACAAAATTTTAAAATATTGATTTAATTAAACTGTTGTTTAAATTTTAAAAGAGAAAAGCCATAGTGTTTTATATATTGAAAAATAAAAACATACTTTGGTGGTAATTGATCTACACGACTACTCCATTCTCCCATCCAATTTGCGTTTTCCTTTGGACATACGAATTGTCCGTCCTAAAAATAAAGTACAGAAAAAGTGTTTTTTATTATTAATTTAAACAATTACTGTCTGATATTAAAAAAACGTTTTTATGGACGAAATAAATACGGAACTGACGAGTTGAATTCAATTCAAAACCAGATAATAATTTATAGTCAACTGTATACATTCTTATTGAATCATTTCACCATTTGGGCGATTGAACTCTTCCTGACGTATTTTCATATAAAACACTGTAGTTATGGGAACATTGCCAACATATTCACTGTTTAAATAAATGCAAATCAAATAAAAGCTGATCATCAAATACATAGAGCACGTTTTTGATTAGAGAGTGCATATGCGCCATAAAAACATGAACCGTTTCTCAATTATCATTCCACGTGCGGTATCAAAAGATAAACGCATATTAAAACTGATTAGAATTGGCATTGAAGAAAAATCAGGGTATCATTGGTTCATGACGGAAAGCACAAGTATTTCCTACCCGTCTATTTTTAAATACTAAAACTGTTTTAATAGAATAAGAATATTCTCAACGATTCTTAACATAAACAAAACATGAATGCGATGATTTTGATGATTTCCCACGGCATTATGTTATATGATAAATTGCCATATAAAAACGACCCAAAAGACAGTTAATTTATTAATAGCAAATTTTTTGTCCGAAAATAAATTTCATAACTGTGTCAAACTCGGTATTTTGAATGAGTTTCATTTTATAAAAACAATCTTATTTATCTGGTGATATTATTATCCAAAACAAAAAAATAAATACGTTCAGATAGTCGCTGTAAACAATTATGAATAATAAATTGAATATTTTTATTAAAATCCAACAATAATTGAACTCAGAGAATAAGGAATTGCGCTGTATGTTTGAACCAATGAGTCTAAGTAATAAAATTTAATATTCGCATTATATTAATCGTATTCAAACAAGGTAATTTATTTCGTTTGGATCTATTGAGAGAACTCGCAATGCTAATCTTCAGGAGTCACTCAATATTTACTACTGTATTTACCCCATTAATATTAACTATACTCAAATACAAATAACTGTTGTTTGAACGAAATTAACAAAGAAAATTGATTCAGTATTGAGGAGTTCCCGTCGTCATTTCAGCAACTGTGTACGGTAGAAAGATGTATGAAAAGCTGATAAAAAATAATTCTAAGTTCAAGTACCTGCGTCGATTGCAATCAATCAAAATATAATTAACCTTGAATCAGTGAAATGACTCAGGATTAAGTCAACTTAATTCTCAAGTGAAGTCATACCCTTTTGTGTAAGATTAACATAAAACACTTGTTGAGGTCAACTAATTGCGTTCCACAATTATTAAAAATAAATACGAATTTTAATACAATTCAGATTCCGTCATCTGTTATACACATTAAGAAATGCATGTAATTTAGATTCAGATTTATTTATAAAAGTTTTAAATTATTCTAAATTATCGGACCACGACGAATATACATAAAACACAATTTTATGTAGTGAACTATAAAACTGATGAACTAATTTGCATTTCGTTTTATTATTCCACTACTGTTGTGTTACATCGCCTCATCGAATATGTAATCATTACTGACACATTCTGACCCACAACACAGTGAATCAATGAAATTGAATGTTTTGTTTTGATTTAAAATAATAAACTACACACACACAATATACTTGGGCTTTGGCTTTCCCTTTCGTTCAGATTAATCGTATGATCTCTCACCAAACTTTTAAATTACCAACTTATAATTTTTTGTATAAAAACAAAACAATATTCATAAAGATACAAAAAGTGTGATTTATGCCTCAAACAAGTACACATCATAGTATGATTCAACTATTAGGTTAATTGAAATATAATTCCTTGTCGTAAAGAACTGGATTGATAATAAATGGTAAAACAAAAACAGCATTTACTCATGTTACTCTTTTGTAAAAATAGAGTTGAAATATGTTTGTTGGATACGATAAACCTGATGATTGTTTTTCATTTTAGTATAAAATGGATGGAAAAAAACAGTAAACCAGTAGAGACAAAGACTTTACTACGATAATGTCTAATAATAGAAAAAGCAAGAAAAAAAACTGGTATTCCATATAAATTCTGCTTGGAACTGTTCAATCTCCGATTGTAGCAGATAGATTCATTATGTTTATGCTTTACATCAACAATTTATAAATTAGCTTTTCCACACATACAGATACATGATATCTGTGTACGAAGAATAAGTTAGCAAAATGCCATTGAAAATGCAAATTATTTTGCCATTTGTTATGTGGTCATAACACATTCTGGTCATACGACGGTATTGAATGAAAACAAAGGAAGTGTGCTTAAAATCCAATGGTATGCGTGTGCTTTTCAGTTGGACATATAAATTTCATACCTTATTCCAATAATTTATAATAACTCCACGCAACTCTTCGTGAATATTTCTCTCATTATTTGGACTGTTTGGAGGTGATTTTGGTGTCCTAAAAAAACCAACAAAATGATAATCAAATAAAAATACGTAAATATCGACAGTTATTTTTAGAGATAAAATACTTAATCAATATTTTGTTATAAAATCAATAACTTACGTGTCTTTTGGACTGGCATTCCTTGAATTACCTAACGATACTACACGGCTGGATTGATTTGATTCCCTTTGAGCTTCCCGTAACAGTCTTAAGTACTCCTCACCGGATGAAAATGGCAATGGTGTCACCCGATCAGGCGTTCTAAAACCATAGGTTGCGTTACCATAGTCTCTCAACTCAACCCAAGAGTCTAAAATTCATGAAATGAAATCCATAAGATTTAATAATTCATCATTCAAGTATGATATTAACTCTATTCACTGAATAAAAATAGAAATAACATATTCATTTGATGACGATCGTTAATAAAATTTTTATAAAATAAATCATTTTAACAATGCTTATATACAAATAAAGAATTTTAATCAAATATTTTTTATATAAATGGGGAATGCAATAGAGTGCAATATACTGCAATTGCCATAATAAAGCAATTTTGAATTCAATATTTTTATTGTAACAGTAAATTACTTCATTTTAAAGATTACCTAAAACGGCTCTATATATGAGATACTAAACACCCACAAACAAGACAACTTATGGCCATTTAAAATGTGTTTCAAATTGCAATTCAAAGTATAATTTATAAGAAAATTGCTATGGTTACCTTCACTTGTGATTTATATTTATAATAACAATGTATACCAAGTATGATTTTGCAAAATAAAAAAAAAAATCACAAAAACCTTTATATTAAACAAAGAAATTATAAAAATAATTTACGACTAAAAATAATTACCAATTAACGCATCTCCGATATGCTAATATTGTGAAATTGTTTTTTTTTTTTTAAGATAAAGATAAAACGGAGTAAGAAGTCACAATTAAAAAAATATGAAATAACAATTCCATTAGCGATCATATGTGGAACAATTAAAATTGTCTGATAATGCAGACAAACAAAGTATTAGTGTAATTTTGTAAACAGAAGAAATGAATTAGTTTATTTTTATTATCAGTTAATTCACTGTACTATAGTATAGAAGAGAGCATCGGTTAAATTTGCTATCAAATGACCTTCTTTTTTAAGTGTCTAATTAAAACTCAAATATTGAACTTCTGTTTTTTCCGTATCTCGTGTATGCATATGTGTTCAATTATTCCGGTACTGACTCGTTCAGTTCACCCGATTGGATGAACTCTTTAATTAGGTTCAACAAGTTGGAGCCATTATGATTAGAATACCGACTATATATAATTAGAAACGAAATGCAGTCAATGTGTCTGCAATCAATATATAGCTTCTAATTCAACGCTATATGATTGTTTGATGTCTGTTAAATTTCAGTGAGCAGTAAAGCTATTTTTCACACTACCAGTCACCCACCACCATCAGTCGCCTCTAATAACGTGTCATAGCAAATATACCAGATACGTTAATTTATTTGTAAACAAATTCTCATTAATACCAGAAAATTAAGTAAACGTGGCGTATCTAAATTCAATTGTAATTTTATAATCAAATGGAAAATGAAAAAAAAACATACTGATAAAACTGTTTGTGTATTGATATTTCATTACATTAAACTGATATAGTCTTTTATAGTTTACTTGTTTTAAATCGTGATATCATACATGACGAATTGCAATTAGTGATAGTAAGTCAGTCGATAGGTACAATGCTATATGTAAAGTGATGTATGAATAACATCATATTTATATTTCTTTTCTATTTAGTAAACAGATATTTTTCTTTGAATAATAAAATGAGGCGTCATTTGTGGAAAATTCTGCTAAGACGGTACAAGATAGAGAATATGAAATTGTGTTGTTTTTTAAGAATAAAATTCTTAAATACGTAAACACTTTAACGAAAATAAATTGCGTCCTGTAGTTGTATCATAAACTGATGGTTCATTTGATTAAATGTGTACGTGATGTAAGGCTAGTAAAGCTAACAACGGAATATGTAAATAGAAGACAATTCAGGTAGCAGGGAGGTTTTTGTGAATGAAATTAAACCATTAAACAACTACATTTATAGTTCTTACAAATCCAAATGGCATGTTAAAATGATGTCTGAAACCACCAAGGTGGAGTATGTAAATAAAAAGAAAAACTTACCGCCGAGTCCTGGTGGTGATACGAGTAAATCCCTTTCTGCATGATCATTTGACGAAGTCGTCGACGTTGCTGAACTAGTACCGATCTGGTGAGGGTATGGAGGCGTCGCAGACATTTTTATGTTCGATTAATGTTGAAATTTTCCAACTGATAAACCAAATGTGAAAGGTCCAAATAAGGATAATCGTTGTTTTCTTCACTTCCAAATCTCTTTCTTTGACGGTATTTTCAAATTGTTTTCTTTGCAATACGCCAATACCAGTACGATTACAGTTAAGTTATTTAAATTATATAGATTTTGCGTCTGCAATCTATAGATTTTTATTATTCCCCGTTGTGTTGCAACACATTCGTCTGAGACGTAAAAATAATAAATAAGAAAAATAAAATAAATCGTTAGTATTTTCGATTAGCCATAATCAATTTACATTCAGCACTATCCCAAACAATGGCTAGCCATACAACAACCTGAAAACTAATATGTGTTGTATGCAATTTTAATTTTGATTTTCTATTTTCCAAACAGAGATTATTAGCCAATAAACAATACGTGTTGCACAGAATACACACACAATTTGATTAATAATAATTATTTCATATTAGATTTTGTCTGTAACACCAACCTTTTATGTCTTTTTTTACTGTTTACTTTCACACATCGATTCGATTAGTACGATGTCCACAAACAAAAGAATATCAACAACAAAATGTTTTCCGAAGAGACGCAAAAATAATACGATAAATTTTCTACTGTGCGATAAGATTTTTTTGTTAATTAATTTAGGTTTAAATAACCCAGTCACTGGAGCTAACAGATTCCAAATGATATTGTCTTGGTCTATTCCTCGCCAATTTTTAAAAAGTAATTGCGTATTTTGACAAAACTTCTTCTTCTTCTTCGACTGGTAAATTTTTTGAAAACACTTTTTATTGTCTCGGAGGTACTCACACGAATGTTCAAGTTGAACTAAATTTTGTATCTTTACAACCAATTATGTGAACCAGACTCTTACATTGTACTGTTGTATGCCGATTAATGCAAGATTAGTACTTTTTGTCTTTCGGATTCCTAACGAGGAATCGATTTCGAAACAATTTCGGTGTAACATATTGCGTGAATTTCAATTAGATAGACAACAAATTGGCATAATCTTGCATAATTTTAAAATAAACATTGTCAGAATAGTAGGCATTTACATTCTGGAATCTATTTGAGTTAATTTTCATAACTTTTTTGATAAATTCTGTATTCGGTCATGCCACAATTACAATGTGAGCAACTTTGCCGAAACGAATTGTTGGTTGTTCAGATCATCCGAAAGTATCAAAACAATTTCGTCACAAATAATTCAACCAATGGTTTGAAACAGATATTATTTACCATCTTTTACCATCAATTTAAAATATTCTTATATTGAATCTGTTATTGAATCAATTATTAGTTATTTTACTCATTTCCATTAACCACTGTGTTTGTATAAGGTGATAGATACATGATTTTAATTTGAAATGATCAATCGTATTAAACCCGGTTTAATTTGAAGAGTCTTCCAGAATGGCGCAACAGGCTCGAAAACGGGTAAGATTGCAAGAAGCAGTCGCAGAGAACGAAGAAAATGTATCGAGTTCTGCAAATGTGGATGCTGCCAATGCTGAAGCTGTCGGCGAGGAAAACGAGCTAAATTTCATTCCTTTAGCGAAACTGTCGGTAAGTATCACCCGCCAACCGTGTCTCTATCGTCTCAGACAATTGGAATCTAATTTTAGGTTAACGGTATCACTAATGCGGATTTGAAGAAGTTAATGGAGGCAGGATTCAACACTGTGGAATCAATTGCCTTCTCTCCACGAAAGAATCTATTATCCGTCAAAGGGATATCGGAAACGAAAGCCGATAGATTGTTAAGTGAAGCTACGAAATTAGTGCCAATGGGTTTCACATCTGCCACTGAACTGTTTGCCCGAAGATCTGAAATCATTAAAATAACAACGGGTTCAAGTGAACTAGATAAATTATTGGGAGGCGGTTTGGAAACAGGCTCTATCACAGAAGTATTTGGTGAATTTAGAACGGGTAAAACTCAGTTGTGCCTTACCATGGCAGCAACATGCCAGGTAATTGAATTTGTATACATTTCATTTCATTACGTTCTGAATACCATTATTTACAGCTTCCAATTGGAATGAATGGTGGCGAAGGAAAATGCTTATACATTGATACGGAAGACACATTTAGACCAGAACGTGTTTCGAGGATAGCAGAAAAGTATAAAATGGATCGTTTAGGTGTTTTGGAAAATATTGCTCATGCTCGAGCATACAATTCGGATCATCAAACGCAACTACTCACTAGTGCATCAGGCATGATGGCAACTTCTAGGTTTGTCTAAATAGCTACTATAATATGGACAATTTAAAGTAATTTAACATCTATTCTCTTCTAGATACGCTTTATTAATAGTAGACAGTGCTACGGCTCTATACCGTACTGATTACAGCGGAAGAGGAGAGTTAGCAGCTAGACAAGCTCACTTAGGACAGTTTCTGAGAAGTTTACAAAGATTGGCCGATGAATTTGGAGTTGCGTGCCTAATAACAAACCAAGTAGTGGCACAAGTCGACGCAATGCCAACGTTTGCCGGTGCAGATTCAAAAAAACCTATTGGTGGTCACATAATGGCACATGCCTCAACAACAAGACTTTATTTAAGAAAAGGACGAGGCGAAGTTAGGATATGTAAAGTGTACGATTCACCATTGCTACCTGAAGCAGAAGCATCATTCGCTATTACAGCTGATGGAATAGATGACGTAAAGGAGTAGTCATAAGGCTTAGGTTAACTGCATTAAGAAGACAATAAACTACCTGATATTTGGAATATGTAAGAGAATTTTAAGTAGTTATTGTTGTTCAGCGCAATTCCTTTGTTTCATTCTGCTTACAACAATTCTCGAATCCTTCCTGATTGGACATTCTGTAGACGAAGGAATTTGTTATAGCTGAATTAAATGGTTCGAAACTTCGGTCAACCATATTGTATGAGAATCTATCTTCTTCACTCTTTGTATACAATCATCATTAAATGAATAAATCGTAAGTAATAAGCAAAAATACAAATGAAATTGTATTGAATTTTGAAATCAACATTTGTTTAGACATTATTTAATATGTATTTCATTTCAACTTTTTTATGAAACAATGGCTAACAAACTATATGGTTTCGCGTTTAAATCTCAGTTCGTAATAATTTTAGGCGATAGATGATGATTCTCGTCTATCTGTTCTGTTTATTATAAAAATACCTCAGAAATCATTTATGAATATAAAATCATATTGTACGGGCAAACAGAAACAGGAAAAGTATACTATGATGATATACAAATCGAATAGCATTGTTGGATACCAAACCGATAATGAAGCAAACATCGAGTGTTGGACGAAACGGTTTCATTTGTACAATAAATTATTACTTAAATTACACTTATTATTTTACATTGAAGTCGACTAGTGGATTTCATGTTTGACCACACGGTATATAGTGAATGTAATCCAATACATTATGAGGTGGTCGTCGTTACAATTATTGTACACAATTTCAAAGTGTTCCCAACACAATACAATTGAATTTTATATAAAATTTCCTAAGGATATTTTTGGTCTTCACTAATGGCAGATAATTATTATTTCACACCTATAAAAAGCATGGTGAATTAATCAAACTCGCTTTGTTTAACACAATTTTGTAATCGTGATAGCGACTTCATTCACACATAATATGACCGGTTCAAGTTGATTATAAAGTATTCAGTATAATCGTATTGGCATAACTTGGGGTACAATGAAAATTGGTGCACAAGTAAATCATGTATGCGGCAATTTAACGCATTATTAGAGCAATCAACAAACATACAACTAATTTTGAAAACCATCAAATGTATTTTAATTGAAACACAACTATGTAAAATACTAATTAGTGTGTGAGTCTAAAATAGAAGTATAGCCGTACGTTGAACTGGTAACCAATTCACAATGATAATAATAATTTTTATATGGGATGATACGGTTGTAATTTAAGACATAAATTCAATTCAACAAATTGACTGGATTTTTACCATAATTTTTTGTTTTATTCATTACTTTTTATTTTATTTTTTTAATATGAAATGGAAAACAAAACATAAATATAATACGTATATCAACGAAAAAGAGTTAAACTAAACTGTATGATATTACTTAGCATTGATTTCATCATATGAACATTTGTGTCAGCAAATGTATGAAAAAGAAACATTTAAAAAGGCAGTTTTATAACGATTATACTGCCACAGAGTGAGAGAAATAAGAGAAAAAAATAAGCAAACACATAACAATTCAATATTCCAACTAAATGCTCATATAGAATGTATAATGTTTAGAAAATTATATTGTTACCAAATGATATGAGCAAGGTAAAATAAGGTAGTTAGGTAGTTGGTTTTTTGATATTTTACATACTCGTCGAGTACCATATTCAAATAATTGATATCCATATGCCATGTTATAACAGTGCATAGTTTCAATTACACACGACATACCGACCGACTGACTTGATCAGCACCTCCATAATATAAACTCTATACTCTATACACTTTGATTCAAAAATTATGGCATTAAAATATCAAACGCCAAGTCAATTCCATATAGTAAAACTGAAAATTTATAAATAAAATTAAATAAAAATTATAGTTAGTTGAGTACAGGTAACTTACATGATTTATACTGTAATGTGATTTAGATTGCAGTTAGATTTCTACCTTTAGTTAGTGTACCTAGTCAGTTTATACTTGTAACACAATAAGTTAATAATGAAAACTTATTCAGTATTTAAATTTTGACCAGGTAACAAGTGCAATAATAAAACTCTAAATCACTTAAAACGATATTAATTTTTGATTTACGATTCGATATTTATTTCACATTGATTCGTTGTTTTGTGAAAATTAATATTATTAGATAGAGACAGTAATTTATTTATGGTCACTTGCGTTTAAATTCATTATTTGGTGTTTTGTTTTTAGTTCATCAGAAATCCATCAGCAATATTAAAGTGGTGCCCATAATAAATATCAAATGATGTGCGCAACATTACCAAATAATTAAAACCAACAACAATTGAAATCAGTACACGTAAAACTCTAAATAGTTCAAAAAAAAAAGTATAACATAACAGAGTATAAAAAGAGAAAAATAAATTTACTTGTGTATTTAATTATATTGATGGTTTGCATTTTAATTTTTCATATGAATATCACGGTTTCTGATAAAATGTGTATTAAACAATTTGGTATGTTATAATAAAATAAAAAATAATACTAAAAATACCGAAACGATGATACGCGATCAATGATTATAAATGGTCAAACGCAAACACATTAAGTTCTATGTATGAAAATTCATAAAAAGTGAATATAATAACTGAATGAAAAAAAAAAACAAATTATAAATAAAACCATTAACCATCGTATGAAAATCATTGATTATAATGTATAAAATGACTGTGTGTATAAAAATATTAAAAGGTAATCGGCTAGAGGAGACAACACAATATCATTGACATGGTAATTAGTAGGTAATACGACTAGCAGAGTGCGAACATACGAAATACTAAAACGGTGTTACTCTTGTGACGGTTGTTTCATATAAACATTATTATCATTATCAGATTCCAGCTCAGTATGATATAATAGAGACACTTTTATTTTATATTTTTTAAAAATCATAACTGTGTATAAGAGTGATTCTACGATTTATACTATTTATGTTGAAAATGAGAAAACATTTTTTAAATATCATATAATTCTTTAAGGCTCTATTACATTCTTAATTGTATTAAATCTGTCTGTGATTATAGAATCAGTTTAAATTATAACATACATTTTATACGAACGTGTGTTTGCAATTATAAAAGTATTTAAAGAATTATTGAAATTTAATTCATTTCTCGTTGTATAGGTGAATCAAGTGACAAAGAAAGTCAGAAATAATTTGAAATACAAGAAAACAAAACGAAAAATAACTTCATACATAGTACATCAGTTTTTTTTTTCCCCAGACAAAGAGAATTAATTGCCTCGTTAATTGTTACTAGTAACTTAATTGTTAAGAATATAATAAAGTAAAAGTGTTGAGATTTTACAAATACGTACATAATGTTCATATTCTAAGGCTGCAGGTTTCACAAGGCTGCAACAACAGCAGGAGAGTGTGCAATAACAATGGTACTTATAAAAAAGTGTTTAATGATTGTTTAACGCACTTTTCACTCACCTTTTGGATAGACTTGTGCCGTGTGTCGTTTACCAGTTGTGTTTTATTTTGTTTTTTTTTTTTTCTTCCTCTTTCTCGGTTATAATTTATGGCCATAATAATAATAATATTTTTTATGGTATTTTATAGTGGTACATTGAATTCGAATAACGAGAGTCAATTAGAAAATTGCACTACTGATAAATAATAGCACAGTAAGAATAATAAAAAATAATACAAAATAAAAGAAACGAAATAAAAGAGTAGTAACCTGTCTATATAATCATAATGGTGTTTATGTACACTCTAGTCAATGTTGTTTTTACTGTGGCTAAATCAAGTGCATCGTGTGTGCATTCTATAAACTAACGGCAGGTGGTATGTATAGGTGAAAGCTATTACCTTATGTCTCTTGGAAAATAGAAGGAACATTTGAATGAAGTGATAGTAAAATCCCAATATATGGAAAAACGGAAGAACTGCACACATTGAAAACGAAAAGTGTTAAATTACGAACAGAAAAGTGTTATGAAAAGCGAGTAAAGTGTTACGACGTTTGTGGTGTTCTGTTAGTGTTTATTTATTTATTTTTTTTCCCTCAATTCCGACTTGATTCTATTCTGTCTAGTGGAAAAGGAAAATCTACGGTAATCAGTTGAAGCGTGATAACGGAATTTGTATAAATTTTCATTGATCTCAACAATTCAACGGTCTCAATTCACTCTCTCTCTCGCTCTCGCGTTAGTTATTCCTCTCAATATTGGATGCACCTGCATATTTGGACATTCAGTGGTGGTGGTAAGTTTACATAATATTTATTTGACGATTTAATATCTTGATTACGTAATATCATGATTATCCTAATGGTATCATTTATTTGAATAATACCACACGCAGAACATAAGTTATATGAAATTTATGACTGATTATCATTGTACCATTTCATTTGTTCAAAGGAATAATATTTATTTATACCTTCTAGACGGTTGCACACGTATACAGTTAGTTAGGAAATTGACATCCATAAAGGAATCACAATCATATTAAAAGGGAGTTCAGGAAAACATACAAAAAAAGTCAACAATCATTTGAATTCCCAATTAACAATCATCCATGGCTTCTCTCTATCTTTTTCTCTCTCTTATTTAAACTGTAATGAATTTTCACGTAATGGAAATGGAAAATTTTCCTCACCTTATATACTGTGTATGACCGTCCGTTTTGGCCGCTTAAGACAACCGAATCATCTTTCGATAGGCTATCAAAGATATCACCATTAGTTCTATGTAATTTTACCACACTGTTTATCGATGCAATAATCAGGGGAAATAATTTCAATTCAGCGCAATTTCAATTTGAAAATATCTATAAAAATAAAAATGAAAGAAAATACCAATATAATGGGGGATTTTTCCAAATGGTCAACATGTTTTTATTGCTAAAAACGGAAAATTCGTCAGAATCTATAGATTTTTATTTGTTAGCATCCTCGTTATTCGGTCTCACTCGCTTGGTATTTGTATGTGGTTTTGCCTATAATATTGGCGTTAACATTAAAAAGGAGTTTGCGTCCAAAAATTCTTTTCAATAATGTCGATTGATATTTTTAACCAATCTTTTACAATTCCCTATTTTCCTTTCTTGTAATCGGTCGATATTAGGAAATTGATTTAAAAAGATTTTTCCTAAAGACCTCTTTTTTTTATGATCATATTCTTTATGCTTTGATGTGGTCAGTTGAGAGTAAACCGTTCAGTATTACCATTCGGTGTTGAATCCTAAATTGATGAAGTAAACTCTGTATTTATCATATTAACTGCAAATACTGAGTACTTGTATTGTATAATTTAAATTTTATGTGGAATCATGTAACGATGCTATTTTTCCTTTCGTCTACTCTAGTGAACTAATAGCACATATATAGAATCTATTCATTGCAGTATTTTAACTGGCAAAGAGTATTTGTGATGCATGCTAATCGGATACTGTACACACTACGAGATGCATACATTTATCTAACAATTGAATCCTGAATGCAATTTTATGTTTGCTGGAGCTACAGTAACAGTAACATATTACAATAACTAAATGCTTTTGTTTGCAAATCCATCCGTTCAGTGAGATTATTTTTTATTTTTTTATTTTTATTTTATATATCATTTTGTATCTTCTGTTCTGGATTTTTATAAATCGCTGCTATCTCACTGTATTTTGTTTTATTATTTTATATTCCAAAATGTAAAAGATGTGAATATTAAAAACTCGCCAATGTATTTAAAATGAAACTACATGGTATATTGTTGCCCATTACTCTCTGGCAAATATTATGGGGTATTTTTACTGTATGGCACATAATCAATGGAAAATGTTTATTCAATGAGTGAACATATAACACACATGAGCCATAATATATCTTATGCGTTATAAAACGCCAAAATACCTTATAGACCCAGTGGTTATTCTCATTCTGTTATGTCTTCGGTGTATGGTAACCAACGAAAAAAAAAAACCCAATGAAATAAAATTACTGTATGTTGAATGCGGCATCTCATCAAATCCATTCTACCCATATGAATACACCAGCTAACACCATATCATTCGCGCCATAAAAGAGAATAAATCCATTGGTACACGTTAAAGATTTCAAGTGTATAATATCATATAATAATAATGATACGTACAAAGCATATTATGGGTGATAAAGGCATGTTTTGTTGTTGTTGTTGGTGGAACTCTTTATATGTACCAGAACTGAATGTACACTCTTAGGAGATCTCGTCTCTTTATATTCGATATATATGAAAAAAGACTCTAAGCAAAAGATATTACCCGTGTGTATTTTAATGCTTTTTATATTTTGTTTTTTTTTTTTTACTTGAATCTTTAGAACCGTGTGATGTGTTACCTCTAAAATATTAAAGAAACGAGAAAAGAAACAAAAATATTGTATTATACAGCATTAATTTATACCAACAACATTGTTAGTCATATTATAAAGAATAAAAATACCAAAAATATTCCTATTACACCTAACAACTTATGCGTATAAATAATATTGAATGGAAATTTAACATAGAACTACAGAGTGTTTTATTATAAGTTTAGAGGCACTCGTATCTTCGTTGGGCTTTTGTATTACCCACTGCCTTTTATGAATATATCTTGTTCAATATTATTTCTTATAATTCATATCTTTTTATACAGTATATTCCTTATACAGTTTTGTAAGTATTACCCCATAATTTGAGCTGGTATGGACGATATAATATAAATGAGATAGGAAAGGAAGAAAACACTTCCATCTAAAATACTCTAGTTCCAATTTTTTTTCCTATGGTTACGAATATAAAATGTAATATTTTATATGTTAACTGAGTTTTTTAAAGGAAAATTATATGGTTCAGTATTTTCATCGGTCGAGGTTCTGTCATTCCATAAGGTTTAGAGTTTTTCCACACACACACACACTGTTTTTCTCCTTTTTCCGTTAAAACCTTTTCTGTTTTGGTTTTGGTGTTATATGTTCCATAATGAAAATTACTTTGTTGTAAGAAATCCCTTCAGTACTGTATGGGGTTTTTCTTTTTGTGTTTTTTTTTTTGCCAGATACCATATTATATCCATTTATGTTGGTTAACAAGACAGAAACCACGATGTATAAAACTCTGTGTAAAAGAAAAGTCCTTTTGGCTATGAAGTTTTGCATGGTCGCCAACGTCAATCGTTTCAAAAACTGTCTTTTGCAGAAGAAATAGACGGATATCATAGTCATTGAATGGATATTAAATATAAGAAGACCTTCATACTGTTGTTTAGCTGGTATACGAGATCATATTGAATTATAGAATTCTGCCTTTATCCAATATAGAGTTTACAATAACCAGACATTATGAATTCCGTGTTACGAATCAGCATAAACATAGCACACAATATGAATCACTGTATTCTGTATTACTGTCTTAATAGCATATCGCCATATAGAACGCGATTCGTATTTAATTTAATAGATATAGATATTCTAGTTTTTCGGCATTTGGGATTATTTGTATCGTTATATTCATTAACGACAATCAGTTTTGTTAACAGAGAACCTACACACATTTTGTCTCTTCAGCTATATTTTGCTATGGGTTATTTCCAATTCCCATTCTGATTCGCCTAATCGTAATAACCAAATCCTCCCAGAAAAAAAAAATAAACTTAAACTAAAATATTGTATAACTAACCCAATAACGATACCCGAAACTCAATCTCTAATACAGTTGAAAGATCTTCTTTAGCTGATTCTTGGCACTTGGTTATCGAATACAATTCAAAACAATTCATTGAAGCGAGCGCAAACGTTTGCCATTGTCGTATATCCAATGCCATATAATCAAAAGAATCATTGTGGAAAGTATATTTAGTCAGTGAGTGGTGCCGCAAATTGATGGGACTTTGTCTTATTATTATACCTCTTTGAATAGAAACGTCGTGTAAAAGCGTTTACCATTGGGTATGAATTAACACCCTGTTTCATTTCAATATAAAATAAGTAATTTTAGTTTTCAGATTGTATTTTCGTATACATAATGTTTTTTTTTTTGTTTTGTTTCATTCGGTCTTCTCTTACTGTTGATTTTTGGAATGGGACACCTTCGCCATAGTCATTTGGTTGTGCGCTCTATGGAATCCATTCTCATATAGTATTAAATGGATACGAATCAGGCCGTATATGCGGTGGTTGATGTTGGCCCAGGTTGATATGAATTTCCGCGGGTTAAATGGACGGGTGGCCAGAATAAATATAACATTTAATACTAAAAAAAAAGAACTAAAAGAAAAATAACACCCCCAACCAAAATAAAATTCATTTTCATTTTTATATGTACGAACAATGTAATTCACTCTCTACCTTTCGCATATAGAAAAGAACGCGGGAGTCGAATGGACAAAGTTTTTATATTTTTTCTCTGTTATTTTGAATGATACGGATTTTGGTGTTAGCAATTGCTTTCTACCATTTCTAACGCTTCGCTAGTCCGTTTACTTTTGCCTCTTAATTCGATGGGATATCTAAAAAAGAAAATACAGAATTGTGTAATATTGTATAACATTGAATGGAAAAATCAACCTAGGAATGGTTCATTGTGGATAGCCGGCTGAATCATCTAAGGACGGTCGATGGCGTTGTAACGTAAATACAATTTTTGCCTATAATTTTCCCATTCTTACACTGTATGTATATTCCTTATCCAAAACCATTCAAATTGAACGGTAAACGTCTAACTAGAATTCCAAAACCCGAACCAAACCAAATGGTATTCCTGCAATGGAAAAGTATTAAACATCGAAAGTATTATGGAATATAAGCATATTATAAGGTACTGGTGGTGCTGTGTTATACATTTACCTCCTATACTTTATAATGTCATGGATGATGGTGGTATTCCGAATATAATATGAAAACCGATTTAAAATGCTACGGCTTTTGTTCCTTGGGCCCTCTATAAAAGTGTATATATCGTCTCTCTTAGTTATACACTTTTCTTTCTCTTTTTTTTTTTATTTTATTTTGTATTTTTATTCTGTTCATTTCTTCTCTCTTTCCTACATCATATTATATCATGCAGCGCACCATAATCATTCCCATCATTCTATTCGATATGCCAGTAACTTCGTATTTAATACCAAAAAAAATAAAAAAAAAATACTCTGGTTTATACCTCTCCGGACCCACTGTGTATAATCAGAGTACACCCTGGTTTTATTGTGTGTATTGGATGCCTTTTACCATACTTTATAGTGCATTTATGCTATGCCGTATGCTTATACCAATGGTTCCATGGAATTCTAAATGGGTAGTAAGCATAAGCAGTTACAAAACACACGATACACAAGAGTCCAACAACAATATAGGATACAGCAACAACAAAAATATAAAATATAAAAAAAAAAAGTATAGCAGTCAACATCAACAGCAGCAGCAATATTATAATAGAGCGAAAAAACGACAGGGAGATTCTGAAAGAGAAGAAAAAAAATTGTACTCATTTATGTTTCATTTATAATAGCCGCATTAAATATACGGTTGGTTCAAATATATCATGGATGGGTCTGTAGTCCGTACCATTTCCATAATAATATGCTGTATTCACAATGTACACTGTACACATGCTATACGAATGCTGCTACGAGGAATATGCTGAACATAATTTGACGAGAGCTGTAAAGAGAGAACAGTATAATCGTTATACTCCAAATTCTTTATACTATGAATGCTCCAAAAACAAAATTGTTCTGGTAGAAAACAGAGGAAAAAAAGAATAAAATAAAATAATAAAAACTGATACCAAAACCATTGGATTTTCATTTAAGTTGAACTCAATCGAATTGAATTGTTGGTATCCAAACTATTGCTGCTACTATTCTTTAGAACGATGTGATGATGGTCATATACCAATTCCACCTACTGAAATGGAACAGATTACTCATATAAACTACAAGTGCATGGAGTTATAGTCTTTGGATATGAAAGTGGTTACATACCTTTCATAAGTTCAAACCTCAACCTGCTGCTCCAGGGAGATGTGGATTGGAAATCTCCTCTGGATTCCTTCATTTTCAAAGTGGTATGATAATAATGGATGAATAGAATGAAATATCGAAAGAATTATAGGTGGATAGAAATGATTTCTCTTCTCTGCTTTTTTCATTCTTTGCTATTTTCACTTGTCTATACTAAAATGCCGAAAATTTTCTCGCATTGAACGCATATCTCGATTTGGTGTTATCATTCTTCACCGTATTCAATATACTATTACAGTTGAATGGTATCCAGAAGTATCAGCAGAATACGGCATCATCATTGTTACCATTTACAGAATACATGAGATAGAATTTATTCTTTTTTTCAACTTGTTTTTTTTGGGGAAAACAGTATATTGAATGAAGTTTAAGCATGTGGAATGGTTATGAGTGTATGAGGGGGGACAATGATGATAATGATAGGACTCTTTTTTGATATTTTAGTTATGGGATATAACATACTTGTGTGCACAAAAGTCCTATACCATCTACAAATTTCAACATATAAAATAAAGATGGTAAAAAGAAAATTCGTTTCTATTTTATTCTCTATACCAATTTCGGGGGCCCCACAAAAAAAAGAAAAAGAAAAGAAAAATAACCATCAACGATCTGACTGGGTATTGGAGGATAAATAACATTTGCTGGTATCTTATTCGCCTTTTTTTCCATATAGCAACAACGACTGTCACTATTTTATATTGCCAAGTAATATGGTTATGGGAAACGACATTCAATATTATTATCCTTACTCAAATGGTTAAAAGCAAGTAGCACTAGCAGCAGCATCAAACTGTGTATAGTAACCAACCATATAGCAAGTGAATTCTATTCATTGGGTATGATTGTATTTTGGATCAGTTTTACACAGTAACAACAACAATAGCCAGTTTACTGTATCAGTCAACATCAGAGCCAAAATCATCAGTATACTGCCAGTGTTCCATCAAGAGATAATGGGTGAGAGTACCCATAAAGGACACAAAAAGCAAACCAAAGTTTTACGTTCCCGGATTCTCTATCTCTTGGTCCAATGCATAAGATAGGGAGAAACAGAGAACGATAGAAAGATGGGAAAAAAAAAAGAAAATAATATGAATATATTTTTTTTGGGGAATTATTACATTGGAATGGTTTAGGATTGGGATTCATTTTTTTCCTCTGCTTCGTTCTTGATGCTGCTTTCGGTTTCTTGTGTGTTGTGTGAATAGGAGGGTATACAATTTTGTATATTTTTTTTTTCTTCTGTTGCCAAAACGGTATTACAGTGTTAAACGTATACTGGGCTATACCAATTCAGATATAGAAGACCGTTCATAAGAGGAGTGCAGAACACATCCAATATCCATAGTATTCAGAGCATTTATATGTCGTTTTGCCAAAAAATATACATTATTTTCCATATAGCTGAACATCATCAGTGAATGTTCTGGTCCATTCACGACTTTTCCATATATATGTATATTAAATGGTGTAATGGTTTTGATAGAGGAAGATGGTTGGGAAAAAAAGAATATAAAATATAAAAGTTGTATAGAATTGCTATATAGGATTTCGCTATGTTACCATTTGGGTTGATAGAAAAACGTCTCTACGAGAAACTTATGAAGGTATAAAAGCGGTGGCTGTATGTTATGCCATAGTAAGAATGGGAAAATGGGTTTTGATACGTTGATGGGATTGGGATAAAACCAAAAGGAATGAAATGTTGAATCATAGAATATGCTGTGCTTGTTAGTTCGTATTTGAAGTATAAAATGTAATTCTATTCCATACCTTTTCTGCCTCTGCCTCTGTTGTGTTTGTATCCTTACAATGGCTGAACAACCATATCAATACTGTGTATTTGGGGTTCAGCTTCACTCATTCTCCCGATATTTATCAAACCATCTATACTGTGTGTTTTATTTTATTCTTTATATTTTTTTGTTGTTCCACTGTGTGATATAGAGGGTATCTCTTCTCAAACTGTGGCATTGCCAGTTAGGGATGTTTTAATGTTATAACGTTTTTGTTGTTGGGTGCCGTTCAACTTTTATATGGCATAAAATGTGTATACCCTTCGTATTGCCATCTCATCTACTCTATCGTTTGCTATTGGGAAATGGAATATAATTTTCGTTGCCATTTCGTAAATGGTATAGTATTTTTTGGTACATACACAGTATATTTCCATCGAATGACAAATGTAACCACTCGGTATAAGAGTACCTCTAAAAACAAGTCAATGCTATACAGCTATTGCATTTTCGGGGTATAAAACCATATTATACATATAGCGAGAGTATTATATTATTTCTATATCGTTTTTTTTTCCAAATTCAATATTAATTTTCAACTCAAAGAAAAACGTTAGATAGATCTCTAGGAAGCTGAGATCCTAGCTATTTGATACATTGTCGACGTCTTGCTTTCCTCGGCATTATAATCTGTATAACCCCCGTGCCTCTAAAAATTTGTAGCAAAAAGGAAAAATATATATTATTTTATATTGAATTCACATGAGCGTAATGTGACTAACGTATGGCTCTGGTAATATCCAAAATATGTACATTTTTATTTCTATTCCTCTCAAATATGAATATGAATAGCACAATTCGAACTGGGAACGCGTTAATAATGTGGAAGGTAATTCTGTAACTGAAGAACAACAACAACAACAGCAAAATGGAAAGAAAAATAATATCATACAATATAGAAATAATATAAAACAAGAGTAATATAAGCATACAAGGTAGAATATTACAATCTATTCATTTGGTAATCGGTGTATTAATGTACGGGCGGCAAATAGTAACCAAAATGTAAAAATACATATTACATTATTTCTTTCTCTGTTTCATATTATTATTTCTTTTTTTTCTTTTTTTTTTGGTTGAAAACTCACCCGTTTCCATATGAATTGAATCAGCCAACAATAATGGAATACAACAACAAAATAACCATTTTTATAATTTTTATGTTAACTCGCCGTGTGTTCGGTTGATTCGACAATCGTACAAAGTATAATTTCAAATAAAATATCAGAATGTAAGAAGAACATTGAAGAGAGTCAAATAATATGGTATACACCAACAACAAAAAAAAACACACAAAATGAATAAAAGAGATCCCGTAAAATACATAAAAACCGAAATAATTTGAAATGTTTCCACAATCTTTTACTTTTTTTTTCGGGGGGCCAACACGTTATTTATCTGGTCGAAAGCGTTGCGGTATAGCGTCCAATGACGGCAATAACAGAATCGTATGAAGTTGGCGTTGCTTTGTACACCGAAACGAGAAATGTATGGGCCCGGGCGTTTTCAGCGACGAAAAGATTCGGGTTCTTCAGCGCGATTTTTATTCAACTCGTTTGAAACAGAGGCAAAATAACATTTTTACGGAATACTTTTTGGTTGTATGGGCAAATGGCCGTCTGAGAATAAATGCGTGTTTGCCTTTCGCTCTTCAAGTATTCTTTTTCGAATCGGAATAAAAATTATTGAGTTTATTTTGAAAATATTATTTGGTGAAATTACAAGCGGTTAAAGAAGTAAATAAAATTTTTAAAACAAAATTATCTAATATTAATCAATTTATTAAATTAACAGTAAATCGTAATTAAAGTTTTATTAAACAAATTGAATCGTTATTGATATAATTCAGAGTAATAATCATTTAATAATCGTTCTTTTATTTCTATTTCTCATTCATGTTTTTCTATAGAGTGAAGTATATAAAAAGAAATATTATTTTGAATAATCAAGTGCACAAATATAAATACGGATTAAATACCCCCCAAAGGATAATCAATTAAAATAATTAACAAACAAGAGACCGGAATTTTAATTGAACATAACAAAATAGAAATAATTTTTTTATTAAAAGAAATTATTTTTGGGTAAATAATGTTTTTCTATTTTTTTTTTTATCGTAATGAAGTATTAAATTGCCGTTTAGTAGTTAAATTGTTTTGGAATTAACTAATGAAATGTTAGAGTTTCGTTAATAATTTATTTTTTTTATTTTTGGTTTTATTAGTTTTGTTGTTATTTAGTGGTGATATTAACAGTTAAAAAGTGTGAAATTTAATTTAATTCGTCAGATTTTTGTTATTTTTTTTTTTATATAAATTGGAATACTGAGCATATTCATTCTGTTTTAATGCCAATGGAGTAAAGAGAGTTGCATATTGTAAATGTAAATTGATTATGTATGTTTTGACTATGAATGATTATGATATGATTTATATATTTGTATATAAACAAGTACGGTGTTATTATGGTCGGTATACCGTACATACAATTTAATTGCAAATTGATATGATAACAGTGGGTGCTTATGGTGAATTAATTGAGATAATATTGATTGATACAAAGTTAATTGTGAATTAAATGAATTAATTGCATATAATAAAACAAAATGTGGAATTATTTGAATTGGATTGTATTGAACAATTCGATTTGATAATCGATAATCAAAAGGAGTTAAATTTTATAGTTTTTTTTTTGCGATATTTTTGGATTTTTCTTCTCTGGTTTTGATTTATAAATGAAAATTTACTGTGGATTATTAAATAAACCCTTAAATATTGGATATTTACATCGGCTGAATAATCTAGGAAATGTTATGATGCCAAATTAATTGTTTTGATTGTGACGAACTTGATGCGGCATTTTAATTCGACAGTTATTTGATTGTTTTGTGTGTTAATTAAGCAGTGATTTAACTAATATTGAGAATCTAGTGTTTTTCTATGGTATATCAATAATAATCATCAATAATAATTATTAAAATTCATGTGTATTTAATACGTTAAGCAGCATTCAAACATTTAATGGGAAATTATTGGATAATTAAAAGTTAATTTCCATCTGACATTGTTTTGTGGAAACAAATTTTATGAAAGAAAATATACTCGATTTTATGTGTCTCTCATTCTCTTTTTGTGGATTTTTATATTTTTCAACAAAAAAAAAAAGTATAATTGTATAAATGCGGTGGTGCCTGTAAAACAAATGGCTGTCATAAGTACCAACAGCCAACATAAATGCTTGGTCGTGTGGTATTCATACAATGGCGGCTCTTTATGCAATTGAAAGAGAGGAAAAAAAAAATAAATGCTTGTTGGTGGGAAAAATAATAAGCCCGTGTAAGCAAAGCCGTATTTGATGAAACCAATGGCTATTTTTATTGTATTTATTTCACATAATTTCCATTGTGATTTAGTTCAGTGGCTATTCTATTCACTAGAGAACACATATTTCAATTGATTTCATCTAATTATTCAATAGTTTTTCCAAATACAAATCAATGTCGATGGAATGATTTTTTCTTTCAAATATTTATCATGGAAAAAATAGGCGCTAAACTTTAATGATGAATGCTCTTTAGCGCTGAATACGCGAGGCATGAAGAATGAAGAGTTTTTTTTTTATTTGGTGCCGAATACAATACGCATTTTATTTAACATTCGACGTATATTTTATTCCAAAATAAAAATGTGAACGTGACAACAAGAAATTCTTACTGGGCGAAAGGAGAGCGATATACAAAAATTGGAATATCGCTCTTGTTGTTATTGTAATCGTATGTTAATTTTGCTAACAAAGCCTAAAATCCAAGCAGCAGCAGAAGAAAAAAAAAATACAAACTGTATTCATCCCAAAAAAAAAAAAATTCATAAAGAGAATTCAATAATGACGACATTGTCCATCCATTTTTGGTATTCAACTATAATAATTCTACACTCTCGGAACTCACCGTACAAAACCAACATATCGAACTGAGTTTATGTGAAACAAGTTCTTTGACTAATTCAGCGCTTTAATATTATACTGTGTGAACTTATAAATCAAGTGTTGTGAATCAAATATTTCTCATCATAAATTGTTGCGGTAATTAACTAAGTGAATTGTTTTAAACTTATTTGTGCCTTTAATTGTATCAATCACATATTAATTTGGTGGAAAAGAAATGAAAGAAAAAAAAATTCGCGGTCGAATGTGCAAAGAATTAAAGTGTCGACAAAATGTCGGTATTGAAAGAACGCCATGATTCGAATTATGGATATTCAGCTAGTCGAAGCGGTGACACCAACCATTTAGTCTATACACATTTACAACCCTCGTCTTATTTGTACCCTTGTGTTACGTGACTAAATTGAAAAGAACCACGTAAAATGGAATTGTAGTACATCATTTTAATCGTTGTTCAGAGATGGGGTTTGCAATTGCCATTGCCATTCATACGCTGCACGCTCACTGGTTTATTGCTAAATAGTTAGAGCAACCCTGAAAGCGTTTTCTAAAAATAAGGGCTGATTTTTATCTATGGTAGCGCCCTAGATTTTAGTACTGAAATAGAAGTGGTGAATGATAGGATATGATTATGGATCTTTCCCTTCTTATTAAGGCAACCTATTAATACACAATTCTTATAAGAAACATTTTTGGCGGGAAAATGATGAACGCATTTATATTGCATTGTAATATGTACACAGTCGCACTATACCATAATATTAATGTGATACTGCAGTGTAACCATAATCATCAGATGTTTTCTTATTACATGAACACTGGATAATAAGAATAAGTTGGTATAGAGAATAAAAAAGGCGCTTGAGCTTTCAATAGTGTTGCCTTCGGTTGTTGGCAGAAGTTAATAGTCTGGAATAGTTTAATCAACTGATGGATGCACATTCAATGGAATGATGACGATGATGTTTTTACATCCATTTACTTGGTAGTAGATCGCGTCAGGTGGATTTTACAATTATAATATGGGAGCTGCGAAACACATAGAGCATAGAGTATATTTTAATTAGCAATAAAATGTGTCTTCGTAATGGAAAGTCATAGCAAACAGCTGATGTTCAATTAAAATTGATTGCACATAAACTCTTTATTGTTATTGACGCGAGATGTAAAATGAAAAGTGAATTCATTCATAAATTGTTGTGTTGTTGTTTTTTGTTTTTCTGCTAACGTTTTATAACAATTTTTATGTATATTTTAAGAATCAATTTGCAACAATTATTATTACCGAATAGCACATATAATGACTCCAATGGCTATAATGGAATGAATATTTATAGATTACAATTATATTACAATCATGAAAATGAGGAAAGGAATTATAAACTTATTTCAGTTCTTTTTTTTTCTTTACCTTTTCCTTATAGACAAGAAGTACTTCATTTAAACGAATTTGATTATACAAGAAGAAAATCCACATAAAAAAAGAAAAGAAAAAAAATTGGAAGTTTGGCTCAGTTATTTTCTTGAGAAAAACTGAAATTCTAAAACCGGTTAGTGCAAAATATTATTTAAATTTTATTTATTATTAATTTAAATTTATATTTGTTTTGGATAGTAATGAGTATTTATCGTTTCTCTTAGAAGTGATTACACTAAACCATCGTTTCTTTTTTGATTATTTTATTCATTTGCTTGGATTGTTTCAACAAACAATTTTAATACCAAAACAAATCATTTAACAATAATATAATGCTCAAGTCTTATTTCATCGCTAATATAGAAATAAAACTCATTTCAGAGTGAATACAAATTATGTCACAGTGGAATTACAACTTTTTCCAGCTGGTAGGTCTTTATAAATTTTATATTAATTTATATTTATTATCAATTATTGTAGTTGAATTGTATACTATTTTCTGTTACATACAATAATTTAATATTTCATTTTTTGTTTCTGTAATTGTTATCGTAACAATTCTGTTTATTGTAAATGATTGTTGGTTATTATTTATGTGAGTTAATTACATAAAATGGAATAATTTGTTTAACGATTTAAAGAAAAAAAAAATACGGAAAGGTGAATGCCAACATTTGTTTTATAACATTACTAAAATATTATTTATTGATTATCGATACCAATGAATGAATAATTTATTGAATGAAAAGACAAAACTGTTAATCACCAACCGTATGGTGAAATAAATAGTGGCTCTCACCTGAGTAGGTTCACTATGACTAATTTATTCAAATATGTGTATATGACAGAGAAAAAAGGTGTTAAATAGTAAAAGAGTTGTTTTAATGAATTAACACATTGTACGGGCAAATTTGTTTTGTTTATCTGTATGAGACGCAGGTGATTATTAAGGGAAATTTAATCAACTGATTTTGTATTCTAAACATTATAATGAAATTTAAAATATTCTCATTTGATTTAATGCGTTCTTTAGTGAATACCATGAATATGTGCTATACGGGTTAAAATTTGGCACAGATAGGAAGATTTTCTTTTATTTTTGTTAATTAGTGGACGAATTTTAATTATTAATAGAATATTATAAAAATGGAATATTATATTTTATAATTCCATTTTATATGATTTTGGTTGATGTTTGCCAACTCATCAACGTTAGAGCTACGAAGGGAAGTTAAGGCAAAAAAAAAAGAAAGAAAATAAATAAATAAATTGTATACCCGTAATGTGAATGAGAAAAAAACACCCTGAAATTAGTACCCTTCGTTTGGGCTCCGTGCACACGGTATTTGAACATTTAGAAGGGCAGATGAAGGTAGAAGGCAGAAGGTGCACACACCAAAAAAATACAGAAAGATTGGTAACATTTTACCATAATCGTACCATGAGCCATAATATAAATTATATCTAGCGGAATCAGAGGAACCAGGCAGGGGGGTTACAATGTTGAATTGAATAATAAGGGTGAAAATTCAGAACAAAAATGTATGCGCGACAACAAGAGGCACTTGGTATGTGTTGTACATTTGCCACACTCTTTGCTCCTCTCGTCTATAGAATATGGTATCTCTATACTGGATATTATGTTTGGTTGGTGCCTGCCATTGGTATTAATATGGATGAAGATAGGGCGCAAAAATTGTATATTTTGAAGGGAAATGGTGTAATTTCAGTTTTTGGATATTTACCTTTTTTATATACTTGAAATATTATGTATTTCATTTTCAATGGAATTGGTATGGGGTTACGTTTCTAATGGGGGTTGCGTTTTACCATTTGGTTATATCAATATATTCCCTTCGTATTGTAATGCCGAAGTGAACATTTACACGAGGCCGGTGTTCTGTGGATCTGTGGATAACAGTGAGTGAGGTGGAGGCCGAGGCATAAAACTCAGAATCGATTCAAATTATGTTTGTTATATAATGGTGGTTTTGCCCCTATGTACTATGCATCGATGAGCCCAAAACAGAAAAAAAAAACCAACTAAGAACGAAAAAAATAAATAAAAAGCCGAACAACAAATTCTATATAAAAGAAAAGAGATTGGTATTATTTATAATTTAAGTTCATGTACTAAAAATGTTGAACATACAAAATGATCCACCATACATAGAATCGACCACGTAAAAGGCATTATGTTTCTGGAGAGCATACTGGAGTTTATAAAATTGATTCTTCTTTCCGCGCGCGCACACCATCTACAATTCCATGTATAAAATTTTATTCGCGGGCATTTTATGTATTATTTTGTATGAGGGAAAAGATCATAAAAGGGAATCCAAAACCGAAGCCAAATAGAAGAGAAATGAACGAGGCAATGTACAAAAAACAAAAAAAAAACAGAAATAACACTGAAATGAACGAACTAACGAGATATATTCACATTGTTAGGAGGGTGAGTTAATTTAAAACTTTTACCCCAATTGCTTTCATTTCCATTCCCTTGGAATTGATGAATCTTCATCGTCAGCGAAAACAGTGAGGATTTTTTTCCCGTCCATTTCTTTTTTCTGTTTTTTTTTTTTTGGGGTTGCCGTATTACAGTAGATGGAAGAAAGTATAGAAACGTTTTACGTTTTATATAATGTCGGGTGTAAGGTATAGGAAGAAGGCCTACATTTGAAGCATAATAAAATTGAAATGAATGATGGTACCAATTGGAATATCGAATATACCGATGAGATTGATGATGGTTTTCCTGCTGTGTATAGGATAAGGATATTCCATTGGTTTTTAACATTGATTGTAATGCAGGTCGCTATTTATGCTGGCCGTTGTTCGTTTTCTGCCGGTAATATGTTACTTTTTTATTCAATCCTTGATATTGTATTCTATCAGCTGGGTAAAAGCTTAATGCCCTTTTATTATTATGTCGTTTATGTGTTTTATTTATATTTTTTTTTCTTTCTATTCAATACATCCTTTGAATCTCAATAAATAATTACGCGTTTCAATCAATTCCATAACATTAGATTACAAGAGGCAATATTTGTTACTGGAAAGTAGCGTTCCTTTTATCTTTCAAGTGATGGAATTTTCATTCATTCGTTTATATTGCACTATATGGCCAAGGAATAATTTTAAATTAAATTTCAAGGTGTAATTTAGTTAATTTTGTCGCCGGTTTTATATTATGTTATTTTAAAATTGATTTCATTAAATTTTTATATCTTTCGTTATTGTTTTTTTCTTTTAAGAAAAAAATAATTCTATAGATGCGCGTCGTTTTATGTTTTCAATGTATGATATGCCAAAGAAGAAGAAGAATACGTTGAAGAAAAAAAATTAATACAGAGAACAGAGAATCAAGAAAAGTAAAAAAAAAAAGAAACTACATTATGTTGTGTGTACTGAATACAACATCATCTATGGATGTGTTTAGGTTTGTTGCCTATAAGTAATTTCCTGGTGTGTTTTTAGAGAAAAATGCCTTCTCTCTGTGATTCTTCCATCTCGGGCTGGTTTTAATACTCTCAATGCCGCGTCGTTGAACGCAGCAGAGAATGGTATTTTATACATAAAATTGTATGATTTTAATTTTTTTTTCTTATTCGGGTGGATACGCGATCGAAGTGGCTCTAATATAGAGGTTTTTCTCAGAGATATTAATTCTGACTCAGAGTTATATCGGCAATTTCTTATAACAAACACGTACTATTGTCCGAAATCAATTATAGTTACATGTATTCATCGAAACCACACAATAGTGTGGTTTTTGCCGAAGTCTTAGGTAAATCGACATTTTTCCGAGGAACAAATATGTATAATTGCTTGCATTTAGTGGGTCAGTTACGCTGAATGAAAACTTTTTACACCTCCCGCCCGCAGCATTTGTCTACAATTCTCTTTGATGTTGGGCAGTGCGGTAAGTAACAAGCACGGGGGGAGGTAAAAAATTTTGATAGTCTATGCCTGGCTGTATCGTATAGTCGCCATTATGAAATACACTTTTTTTTTCTTTATTTCGGTATTCGGGGTTTTGGTTTCGTTTTATGTTCGAATGGTGAAGCCATTTGCCCAAGCGTATATTTTTTTTTCTGTTGTATTTCGACTTCAATAATGCTGCTTTCTCGCTCTGTTTTTTTTTCCTTGTGTTCTGTTCTCGTTATGTATATGTATGTAGATATAAAATTAAACATAAAAGTCTATAGCTACATAATGGTAACGCGTCAAATATGTTTATCTATGGAAGATGGAATTGTCGTATTCTAGAATTCCGTTTCTATATTTCATTTCATTTATACAGAGTGTTTCATATTGTATTTTTATTTCGGTATTTCCATTCTTCACAATTTCAATGGCACTTTTTTTATTTTGATCTCTGCTGGGCTAGTCTCGCGTATCATGTGTACATTTGGTAAGCATTAAAGACGATTCCATTGCATTTCCGAATATAAACAGAGAAAAGTTGAACTTTTTTTTTTCTTCTGACTATATGAATGATATTAAGCGGGCCAATATTTGATTTGAAATGTATGTAATTGTACATAATACATAATCTCTCCTACCTACAAAAAAACGACCTACCAACTGGCAATTGTTCAACGTGTTATTATGACTTTTTATATTACCATTCATTTTTTGATTCTACAGTGCCTTTTAAATGGATCAGTTACAAATAGAAGAAAAACAACAAGAAATATTTTTGGTTTATGGGTTTGTTTATGATAACGTACCACCAAAGCAAGTAAGGAGACAGTACCCCGATATTCATCATACTATGATTCTAAATAAAAATTTTCGACATTTTACTATAGAATGAAATCTGATGTATTGGTTTCTTTTTCCGGGTCTTCAATACAGTGGTGGGCCTAAATCCTATTATGTATTTACAGTGTTTTTTCATAAATAAAGCGAAATTATTGAACATGAAAAGGAATGACCTGTCTATTGGAATGCCCGTGAATTTCAATACGGTTTTTTTTTTTCGATTGAATTGTGGTTCACACAATATAAACAAATTGAACTGTATTATACATTTTTGTACTTTTATTATGAATGAATTTTAATGATGCAATTGACGATAGGAACAAGAATCACATGTTGTGATATGACCGTATATTGATTCGTATAAGCTCAGGGTTGATAATTGAATTTCTGGAGGGTTTAGTTTATGATAAAATATTATGTGAGTTTTTATATTTGATGTGATATTGAAATGATTGCATCCTCATAATGTTTATTTTGATCCGGTTGATTGAGTGAGTGTAATAATATCCATACATAATAACGAACAATAAAAAAAAAATAAAATAAAAATTGTAATGCATTGGCTGAATTCCGATAGTATTCCCAATGCAATTGCATTATGGGAATATAATGTGTTACATCTGGATTCTACACTTGTTAACGTTGAATTAAATATTGCAATATATAACCAGAGGTATACAGAGGTGTTATTTGAATCAATTAGCTAGAGCCACATCGGGTATTTATCAATTATTATTATTGAACCGAATATTAACTGCTGCCTGGGCTCTTGTGTATAGCGGTGGCGATAGACAGAAACAAGTGTAATAACAATCATATGAGATTCAAGCATACAAACATTATTATTTGTACACATAATTCATAGTAATCAATTTACTATAAACTCGATTCTATAGAGCAATTTTACGATAATCGTCTATTAACCATTTATGTTTTTTAACTGGAAAATAAAAAATAAAATGAATTGAGGAGAGGTTTAATTTATATGTCTGGTATTCGGAGACAACAAACAGAAACAAATAGTAACAAGAGAGAGAGACACTGTATGGAAACAAAATCATATCAGAAACGCCACCACTGAATCATATAGAAAATAATATAAAATACAACAAAAGTAAAAATAAAAGAAATGTTAAAGAGGTCTCAGAGATTGTTGTGGAAATCAGGTGTTTTTCTATTGTTCACCAACCATTTACCACATAATATATTGAATATTGTGTAGTTTTTTTTTGTTGTTTTGTCGACTATAAAAGTTAGCATAGAAAAGAGATTCATTGGGAGACGGGTATTACGAATTTTCATATAGACATCAATATGACTAATGCTTCTCATTTTGGTTTCCGTATTAAACTAGAGTCTTATGGAATATACTAAGAGAAGAAGACTAACAAAAAAAAAACAAAAACAACAACAAGATGAAGAGTAAAATATACCCATCAAATACAGCTAAATACCTGGCGTATTGATTCTACACAGTGTAGAGTATTACTTCATATACTGGATGTGCATTTCTTAGTTTCGGTCTCCTAAGAATATTGTATGAAACGGTCTCTTCTTGTATTCTTGATGTGCGCTCTATTACCTTTAACAGAATTGAGGCAACTATAAATGGATTTAGTTTTAACACCTTAAACGTTTTGTTATGCTATTATTATTATTGATGCTTTAGAGGCCATTCTGTACAAAGGTACAGTTAATGTGCAGATACACTTTAATGGTTTTATTTTTTCTTTTTGTTAAATGATAAAATAATGTGTCTTTTTGTGGTCTTACCGTTACTTGTATTTTATACGTTTGGTTTTTTTTTATTTTGCTATTTTTATGGTTCATCATTATGAATTTTCGCTTTCTATAATATCTGCTATATCTTTCTCATCGTCATCAAGTGGTACACATATAATTCAAAGACTTAATGAAGTTGTAATGCTTTTATTTATGATACTATAGACAAAGGTATTTCTTTTTAGTATAGCAAAAAGAAGGTATTACTATTTTATTTATTTTCTTGTTATTTTTTCCATTCATTAACCGAGAGGGAAAACTAATTGTATTACATAATAAACTATACACGATGTTAAATAATAATGAAATATTTTCTATAATTAATAATTAAGTAAAATAAAAAAAAAAACATCAAAAGAGTTATTGTTACGTTATGGTACAATGCACATTTGGATGCATTTCTTCGGGTTGCATATTTAGGCTGAATGCAATTTTAGTATACGATTTAATATTAGTGATTCGATTTTCCGTTTGGCAACGGAAGGAAAATAATTGATGACAAAATTCGTACGTGAAAATGAAATATAAATTATGGGTTTTTTGTTACTTGAAACAAGTTTTCCATAAAATCTGAGAAAATAAATTAGATTTTCTAGTTAGAACACAAACCGTGCTGCGTTATGAGGGCGCAATTGAATGTTATTTTTTTTTTTTCTTTTCTCATGTCATTATGACTTCGTTTTGGTTGTGTTCGTATTTTTTCTTGTTCGAAAAATAGTTGTGTCGCGTTGAATTCTCTCTCTCAGTGACGGCGCGCGATAAAGATGTGTGCCGACTAGTCGATGTGTTGGAACGTATCGGTATAGGCGAACACTGAGAGAGCGGTGAGTAATATTAACACGAGAAAAAAAAAATTGAGAGATTGAACGCAATAAAATGAGTTTGATTTGAAGTATTGTTGGGTGTGTGTGTGTACGGCGAACGGTGTGAAACAGAGTCAGAACGAGACAGAATGATACCACCGAACCCGAAATGGACGAATTAGCGTGAAGGAAATCCAATATGGGAGAGTAGAAAGAGTATGGTGGATTAGTGTTGAGATGGGCGCGAGAGTCGTTCGATATAATTTTATATGGAATTGTGTACGGATACGAGAGTACGGTACGTATCGTTCGGTAGTAGTGGTGCGACGATGGTTGTTTAGTCAGTTTTTTTTTTTTTTTTTTT
>JXOR01000123.1:135721-168423 GCA_001014335.1 Coboldia fuscipes | reverse complement strand
TTTTTTTTTTTTTTTATTCTTCATCAATATCGAATACCCCTGTTTTAACTCAAAGGCATTTTTCGGATAATGCCATTGCCATATTTAAAGTTTTGTGTACAGTGAAACAGACTACAATACGGTTTGCGCGCACATTTTCCAAATGCTATCTCCGTCATTAGTAAAAAAGTAATTTTTCCGCGTGTGTTTTTCTTTTTTTTCTATATATTTATTTTATATAGATAGAATTGTGAATTATAACAATCTGTTATTACTTATTTTGGTATATAAAAATATAATTGTTATTATTTTTGTTTTAAAATCAATTATAAATTAATAAGCAAGGTGGATTTCAATAAGAAATTGATTTTGGTTATTTTATAATAAATCTAAATCAATAATGAATATAACTTTTTTGTTGGTGAATAATAATACGATTGCTGCTTATATTGGTTAAAATATTTGCTTGAATCTGTATTAATATTGTGTGGATCCATAATAGTTCTGATGAATTGAAATTAACAGTGTTTTTATAATTAAAAATGGTTTTTGGTTGGAAGAAATGCACAAAATATTGATAAATCGTTTTGATTTTTTTTTTATTTGTTGGTTAATTTTGATGAGAATGGAGCAGCATAATTATGAAAAAGTTTTCTATGAAAAATGTTTCTTTAGCTATTCTCTAATAAAAGTGTTCAGTTCTTAAAACTACGGAATTAAACAAAATGTGCATTTAACTATTGAATTGGAACATACGCTGGGATTTTAAATATCGATACACACTCTGAATAAAAAAAAGAAGGATTACACTGAAGGCTGAAAACAAGTTGAAATGAAGTTTTATTTTTTCAATATGAAGAAAAAATATTTAAGCAGAAAGAAAAATATAAAATGATTCGTTTCGTTATAAAACTGGATTCACTACCAAACGGAGTTTTTTTTCACTCTGATATTTGTTCATGAAGTTGAAGCCGCGAAGATAACTGAAAAACTTTTTTTTTTTTGGGTTTTTTGGGTACACTTAGACAGTATTCCCAACCAGATGAATTTTTATATTTTAACTTTTATGTGAAACAGATTTAGGATAGAAACATTGGGCCAAAACTAATTTCTTTCTGTGTTTTAATTAAAATGGGGGGGTTATGTATTAAGAGACCAAAGATCATAGTTATTTTATCATTATTAATTTATGTGGTTGGAAAAATTAATGTCAGAATGAAAGAAATGCTTTTGCAGATGATGCAATTACAACTGACTAGGAATAATAAAGCGTACAACAAGAATTTAATAATAATATAAAATAAGGGAAATTAAATGCGGTACAGAAAGAGAAATTGAATTTAGAAAATAATGAAATTCAGTAGATAAATTTTTTTTTGTTGTTTGAGGCATAGAGAAGTGAAGACAAGACACAGAGAAGAAGTATAGAGGAAAGAAAAAAAAAATATAAAAAATAAAAAGAGAATTTTTACATGTAATCTTAAAATCGTTCCCTTTGCTTCGCCATTTGCCTAACGGAAAAGTACAAGTTTTCAATGTGTTGTACATAAAAGTTGTATTGCCGCTCTTATTCTTCGGCATTCGGGAACAATCGGTTGACGGTTATGCGAGTGAATATGTGTGTGTATGTGTTGGTTTTCAGTTTTGTGTAGATTCTTTTTTTTTCTATATTTTATATAAAATTCTTCTTATTTTACTTTTTTTCTTGAGCACAAACTCACAAAAACCTATTTGCATAACGATTTTATTATTAAATTATTTTGCAGAGTACGTTGTTCTATCCGATTGGTACTCTAAAATTAAGAAATTTTTATATAAAAGCAGAATAAATTATTATTTAACGTAAAAATTGATAAAACAGTTCGTTTTATACAGTAAAAATAAAATAAAAAAAAAAAAATGAAATCCAATAATACTGGATCGATCCCATATTGCTATGAAATAATTAAAAATAAAAATATGAAAAAAAAAAAAAAACAAAACTTGATCTCGAAACAATCAGTGGTGCTTTCACTTCACGACTCTCAATTTAACCTTAATTATTTAGTTTCGGGTAAATAAATTAGATTTTTATTTTTCGAAAATAAATTATTTTTGAGTATTCACTCATAATGTCTCTTCTCTTGGCTGGGTTGTCTGGATTTTCAAGTGTTGCTTAGAGTACGTCAACCTATATTAAGTTTATTTTTCATTTTATTTCATATTCATGTTGAGTGTTTTAGATGTAAATTAATAATATTGAAGGATTTTTTTATCATTGAACGAAAATAATGAAAAATAATATACACTTTTGCATGACTTTACTTAATAAAGATAGGAAACGCGTAATTATAATCTTTGAGTCAAGACTGAAGCGTCGAGTCACCGTCAACTAATTTTATTGTTGTTGTTATTTTTTTTTTTTGGTTTATTCTCTACACAAGAACGGGAAACGGCGCGAAAATTGGTTTCCTCTATAAATTAAATTGTTTAGATTGTAATTGTGACACACACTATTGCAGTATTGTTAATTTTTTTTTATATTTTCATTTACAATGGAAGTTGGAAGTTACAAGTATTTCCTAATAACTCTTGACAAAAAAGTAGGATAGAGTGTTTTAAATGTATATGCAACATAGAGAAGAACTGTTTTGGGGATTAATATCATGAGTAGTGGCTCGTAAATTAATTAATTCGATGAAATTTTAATGTAATTACATTCATTTATTGCACATTGGTGTGATCTATTGTATCAATTTAATTAGAATTCTATGATGAATGTATTTCATTATGTTCATGATGAAACAAAAATTGATTTCTTTTTCAATTTTATGAAAAAAAAAAAAAAAAAGTTTTTATGTTACTGAATTTAGTCACTCTCGAATTCAATATACTGAGGCATAGAGTAAATTCGATGATGATGAAAAATATAATATAAAATACAATGAATTCGTGTATTCTCCTCTGTTTCAACAACGTAGTTGTCGACATTGGCAGCCCCAAGTTTTATGTAATACAGCAAGAAAAAAAGAATTGCAAAAATTACGCACACATTTTATTAAAAGCAAGAATGGCGCGGGTTCTCAAATTGAATTGAGAAAAAAAAATAACTTTAATTCTAAGTTTAGGTCTGCAGGAAAATAAAAAATTTAAACTGAACGGGTCACGCTCAATACTTGAAGTTGCGAAAAAAAAGGCAATTTTTTTGTTCTTTTTAAAACTGTGAGACAATTTTCGTAATTTATTTAATTTATCAATAATTTCATGTTGTCAAAATGTATAAAAATGCCTTATTTCATATTCAACGCATTGATTGATTATCATATCTATATGAATATGTTATTAATTAATTATTAAACAAAGTGATTAAATGATCAGCCATGTGATTTAGTTTATTATAAATTAAATTATTAGATTGTTTGTAAATAATTCAACATAATTGTGTACTGCACAGATGAGATTCAAAGTCAATGGAGAATATTTGATTCTTTTGATGTTATTACAGTGTTTGTGAGAGTACGCGGTACAATTCAGTACTTTTTCCGTAGTTGTTGTTGTTATTATTTGAAATATTAATATGATATTCAGAGAGATGGAGTGCAAATTCTCATGAACTCCAATCGAGTGTTTCACATATAAATGACTTTAGAATTTGAATTCAGTTACGAAGTAAAAAAAAAAAATATGAAAAAGCCATGAAACGTATGGTAGTTGAGAAGAATCATGGTGCCCATTCATCATTGTAGACGATCTGTGGGTACCAGTACCAAACTAAAATACACCCAGCATCAATCGTAATTTCTCGTTGAATTCGTGGCGCGGTTAATTTCGCGAATATATTTTAAAATTATATACGCACGTTTGTGTCTGGTTGTGATTCTGGTATTCCAAGTGTAATCATTGAATATGTGGTCGAGATCATTTCTATAATTTTTTTTTTCTCATTTTTCTGGTATATATGAGATGAGTGTTAGTTAAAGAAGCTCTTCAGACGGTTGCTAAAAAACAGAATAGGCTATTTAGAGTTGCCAAGCTAAATTAAAACAAGAAAATGTGGAAAAATACTCACAATGTCTCAAATAGTTTACGTTCTTATTACAGATTTAGAAAAAATTCTACATCTGAATCTTTTACGATAAATAATAGCAAGAAAATAAATGGTTTATTTTAGTTTGTTCAAGAAAACACTAATAATAGCCGAATGAAGAATCCATTTTCGTAACACACGTTTTTCGAGAAGAATTGATGAAATTATATCACTAACATTATGAATTAAAATAAAAAAAAAAAAACAGAATTTTTTTTTGAACTATCAGCCAAAAATACTGTACAACACCGACTAAATAAAAGAATTGTTTACAAACTAATTATAATCAAATCCGCATAATATTCGTTTATTTCTGCAAAATTCGTAGTTTTTTTTTTTCATTTTGCCATACACAAGAGTTGTGATGTTTTGATAAAAAGTCAGCAGTGTTATTGTTCCAATTCAATAATGAATAAGAAAAAAAAAATTCATTATATGGATATGCCAATTTAGTAATAACAAAAGGGTTTATAATCATAATTCATCTAATTAATATATTTCTCTTCCCAATGGTTTATCACAGTTGTTTTATTTAATTGAAAATATTTTCCCGACAAAAAGGAGAAAAGAGACACATTTACAGTTCTGTTATTGAATAATAAATTTATTAAATGAAAAGAAATTTTTTTTTTATGTTTTATTTGCATATTGAATGCAATTACCGTTTTTTAATCGAATAATCGAAGTGAGACATAAGAAAAAAAAAACATAAGTTTATCAAGTGAACCATATAAAAAGAACAATTGTCAAATACAAAATATTGTGCATAGCCACAAGAATAATAAAAAAACGGATATAAATGAATAAAAACGAGATTTCGTGAAGAGGATTAACACATAAAAAGGATATAACACGACGTTGCTGTTAAATTGGATTACGCTTATTTTTGGATTAAGTGCAAATTAATAAAAGGGGAAAGGAAATCGATTATAAAATTTCCCATACAGATGATAATTTGATGAAAGGTGGATTTTTACAGTGTGTACTAGAAAACATAAATTAAATGGAATGATAAATCATAGTAAAAATTTTATTCGAGTTTTCATATCAAAGAAAGATAAAATAATAATTTTATTTCATTAAATTTTGTTGATTTCGTTGAGAATAGTAATCCCATGAATGAGATTATTTAGAAAGAAAATTTAATCGTTTTTGTAAATAAGAAAGAAAAAAGTTAAAGTTTTTTTTTTGTTTTAAATATTTGAATTTAAACAAGAAATCAAGAATTTTGTTTTAAAAGTTAATGAAACGGCTAAGCTGGCGTCAAAAAAACGTATAAAGTATTGATTGGAATTACATGAATTTCAATCAGTTTTTAAACAGTTGTTGTAATTTAAGATTTTCCGCGTAATAATTACAATAATTAAAATTTGTGGTGTGTGATTCTGAAGAGGTTCGGAAAAGTTAGTTGTTTTATTATTTTTTTGTTTTTGGAACTTCAACCGAGTGGGTTGTTTTTGAATAAAAATAGAAGAAAGTAAATAAATAAATTAATAAAATGTCGGAGCACCAAAGAGGTGCTTGGGGTGGACGAGAAGATGTTTGGTGGACGACGGCGACAGGTGGTATTGTGACACAGGACCAACATACATTACAACAGCATCATTTAATTAATCAGCATCAGCATCACCAGCAGCAGTTGGCTGCACATCAGCAAGCACAACTACAACAGCAACAACATCAGGTTGTTCAGCAATCACATCAAGTGCAAAATGATGTAGCACGTAGTAATAGTACCACATCGGGTGTGCCCACACAACAATTATTTTCATACAAAATGGCTAGCAGTTTTCAAAATCCATCAACCACGATGGCTGGTGGTACTGTACCATCATCTAATGTTGGTGCTTATGATTATCGTTTAAATATGCCAACAGCAGCGGTTGCTGCACCACCCGGTACACAATGGTGGTATCCACAAGGACAAAATATTGAACAAATGCAGCAGCAGCACCAGCAAAATCAACAGCAATCCCATCAACAACAAAATATCCACGTTGTACATACACCTCCACCCACGGTATGTTTTTGATTACTCATTTGTTTTTTTTTTATGTTGAATTACATTAGAAAAAAGAATACTGAAATCGTTACCTAAACACATTTGTGTTCAATTGAACATTTGATTTGAAGTAAAAGGTTCAATTTTACCAATTAAATGAGCATTTGTTTGTAATCAACGCAGGGTAACATCAGTTAATATTATAAATACAACTGAAAATAATGATTCGATCATAATATTAATTGATTAGAGGCGACGTTATCTAAGTACGCTATCGAAAATTGTATGTTGAACTTACGTTGAGTAATACTCAATTGTACGACGTTATTTATCATGAGCTTTCAAAGGAGTTTATTTTCGATGTGAATTGATCAACAACAAAAAAAAGTGTGTTTTTATCATTTCATTCATTCATCGATAATGGTTTAAATGATACGAAATGATTATTCATTGATATACACTCCGGTACACGCCGTATTCATCTAATTTAACGTGTTTTCTTTTATTATAATATACGCCAAGTAACGGGAAGGGCTCTCTCAAGTACACACAATATAATTACCAATTAGTATCTATAGGTTTTTTACGTTAAACGTCTGAAGGAAAATAGCAATATACCATTCATTTACGTTCATTGATATTGAAAAATAAAAACGGCACAGACGATTCAGAAATATTCTGTGCTGATAGTATTTTCCTATAATAGAATGTCCATAAAAACAAAATGTAAATAACAACAAAACATAATTCTAGTGAATAACACTTTTTATTTTCACAATTTCATGACTGATAGATAAAATAAAAGAGTGAGAGTGAATGCATTAAAGTGCAATTAAATATTTCCATTTATTAGCATTTTTATGACATCGTCTCGTGTGTGTATGTTGCAAAAAATTTGTCAGTAAAATTATATATAAAAGAGTAAGTTTAAATAGACGCTATAACCCACGTATTGACTATAATTCTCGTTGCATTTTAATATTGAGAATTAATGTGTATTCTGATTCACTTGATGGTACAATGCAGAATGTTACAACAGCGCAAGGGTAATTGTGAAAAGTACAAAAAAGAAAAAAAAAAAGAAATGAAAAATCGTTATGGAAAAACGGATGAATCGTAGATGAGCAAGAATAAAAAGAAAGAAGCTTTTGACAATTCTATTTTAATGATTCACGTAGAATTTGTAAGGATGTATAAAACGAATCACTTTACTATTCATTTATTCGATCATAAATTATTAATTTTGTTGGATTCGTTTAAATTGACGTGTGGTATATGAGAAGAATAATATTTACCGATGTTAAAGGGGTTTTTCTGTTACGCGGTGACAAAACAATATAGATTGGAATAGCAACAATGGTGATTATGTACAAAATAAAAAGTGAGACGATATTCAATTGACCAGATGATTATAAGGACTTGTATAATTACATGAGATTAATGGACATCACTAAAGTTTTTGTTCCTGATGGTTTTTATACTCAAAGCTTTCTTCTTTTCTATGCTACTTTTTCGTTCAAGTGCATAGTGTAGAAACTTGGTGTTTGTGGAATTCCTTCTTTAGAAAATTTTATCGGCATAGCAGCGGCATATTGAAAGCTCTTTTTTCCTATGTCTCCCCCAAAATACAATATCATGAAGTATGGTATGCGCTTGGTGTATTAAGTTTTCTCCAACTTTTTCCAACAATGCTGCGGGCGCACTGTCATGTATGTGGTGCTTTTTCCAACCATTTCAAAATACAATGTGAATTCAGTATTAATTTTTTTTTTGTATTTTGGGGGGCGAGGAGAGAGTATGCTGGGAAAACCCAAAATAGAAATGGAATTTTTTTTTTTATATTGAAACAACCAGTACGCGCAAGCACCCATAAAATATTCTACAATGTCTCTCGGAAAATAAGGATTTTGGTATGTAGAAAGAATAACAGATGAAAGTAGCAGCAGTGGTTGGTGTTGTATGGTCGGTCGATACATTGAATTTAATATGAGAGAGAAAGAGCGAATTTTATGTGGAAATGGCAACGTAGAATGTTGATGATGATGATGAAAAAATATAAAATAAAATGAACGTTGTATAATCAATCGATATAAAAGCGTATTTTGCCATTTGTTTTTCTTGCCACGGGAACCAACAATGAAATATACGGAAAATGGAAAACTCTATGAATTGGATTCTGTTTTTCTTTCGATTACAAATTGAATGAAAAAGATTTGATAATTTTTCATTTGTAAGAAAGAAAAAAAAAGTAAACGTAAATGATATGTTATGGGAATATTTAAATATAATAAGATTACAAGAAAAAGAATGGACATAAAAATTCCACAGTAAAATGTGCAACTTGAACGATGAGAGAAAGATGTATTATCACCTTTGATTATTATATATTTTTTTTGTGTATTATTAAGTGTTACAACTTGGAAAATGTGGGTAAAATATAAGTCTTATAGATTTTTCTTTACAACACGAACAGAGATAAAAGCAAAGAAATATAAAAAAAAAGAAAAAAGAAAAGAGAAAAGAACCGATCTCCTGAAGCATTAAATAAGATACTTGAATTGAATGAAAATGAAAAGTGTGGCAATTCCAATGTTTTAATTCCTTGTATTTTATTATTATTTTTTTCTGTTTTCGCCAAACATTTACATTTTGCATTAAGTTTGTCTTTAAACCACATTTTTTCATTGCATCTTACAATAAAACAGTTTTCTCTCTGATTCTTTTGGCTATAGAAACGAAGTAAGAAAAAATAAATAAGTAAACTGAAATAAAATAAAAATACGAAGCGAATCTCTTATTATTTTTAGTACACAGTAAGTTACTATAGACGTTATGTAGTCATGATGAGAGATATGTTCTGTGGTATAAATTGAGCATAACTTCTCATAATAATCAATTTAATGTTGCTGTGTTTTTTTTTTTATTTTCAACATGTATATTTAACTTCATTTACTTGAATATTGAATGGTTGAATAGAATAACGACGCGACCTTGTCTTCATTGAATAAAAGACTTTATTACTTCATTACAATGAGAGTACTAATCGAAACTGATCATATTGTTGGAAAGTGTTACGTTATTGGCATCTTAAATGGTATTTTAGTATGCTTTTTCGCTTTTCATTTTATAAATCATTATTATACGATTACGGGGAAGGCATAATATATTGATTCATCAATATAAATTCTCTATTGAATAGCATAATGAATGATGAATGATGAATAATAAAAGTGTCATAAAGATTGTTTGAATTCTTTTCTGTTTTTATTATAAATTCTAACAATGAAGTTTTTCATAAAAAAAATTTCCCATCAAAATTGTTGTTAGTTTTGTTCAATTGCAAAATAATAATTTGTACTATTTCCATTAAATGATAAATGATTTAGTTCATTGTGGTACATAATTTACATATTTTAATGTTGCACAAGAAACCAAAAAATTAATTAAATTAATTTTGATAAAATTAGAGTGTTTCTAAACATTTATTTGGGGGAGATTGTTTGGCTCACTACCAACCCATCGAACCATCAAGTTTTTTTTAGTATCGTGGCCATGTTTTATGTTTCACATGGTTTTTCATATATGCGGAGTTTTATACTTTGCCCGTTGATGGTTTTGGATTTTTCGTAGTTCGCGTATTAAAAGCGGCGAGAATCGTCCATTTTGAACGATATTTTCTTTCATATAAAACCAAATATAACAACTACAGAAGAGAATTTCCACACTATATGTATAAAACCTCTGGTATATTGAAATTCCGCCGTATAGTCCGCGTCGTCATACCACCAATGTAATATAAAATTGTATAAAGATACATACATACACATTGGTAAAATGTTGAAAAACCGATGTTGTTGTTGTTCTTGATGATGATGACGATGATGATGATGATGATGGTTGTGTAGATTGGGAATAGAGAAGGCACAAATACCATACACAAGGCAAGAGAGTACCAAGCCAACAGAGCATTTTGCTGTTCATGTTGTATGACTGGATTTTGACTCGGTGGTGTGGTGGTACAGTAGATTCTGAATTATTCTTTTATTTGGGGGGATCCTAAGAGTGGCGCGCGGATTTCTCCCCCAGAATTATTGTACAAGAAATAAAATTTATTTATTTTCTGTTTTTGCCTTAACAAAATTAAATTCTATTCCAAAAATCATCTAATTGTATGTATGTACACTGGAATTATTTATCTCTTATTTCTATTTTTATATACAAAATTGTTGTTATATACAACAGCTTTTATGTTTTATTTTCAAATTGTATGTAATACATGGAAATATGTTATCTCATCGTTGATCTGACAATATAAAAGTTAATTCTATTTTTTTTTTCTTTCCTTCTTTGATACTATCTACAAACATAGGAAAAAAAACCGAATTTATATGTTTAGTGTTAGTAGTACTGCTGTTTCCAGTTTAATTCTGACAGCCCCCATAAAAATAATTGAACTGACGAAGAAAATAATACCATCTAGCGTTTGTTGGAATAGATATCGAGCAAAATAATAAAATATTATATGAAAAATAAAGTTAATTTAGATAACAGTACACAGCTGGAATTACTTTTATATAAATTTTACAATAAATTTTAAATTAACAGTAATTAATTGTAGAGAGAAAGTACCCATCAACCAGTGGTAGACAAGAACAAGTTTTTTTTTGTTGTATTTATTTTTGATAGCGTTCGTTTAGAGCTGAAAAAATAAAATAAAATCGATTGAATATTATAAAACTTTTCATTGCAGTTAAAAGAATTTCTCTCATGACAAGAAGTTAATGTATCGATTCAGTTCGGTTTATGAAAATAAAACATTAAGATATTCTGACAGTTTTTCTGTCTATTGTACTATTTTCGGAGGGGGTGCATGAAAATTATTTGTAATTTCTTTGGAAATTTAAGTGAACAAAGTAAAAAGGAAAAAAAAAACTATTCAAAATCCATGAAATAATATTTGGTTTGGTATTTTCTTTGGCGTCCAACTGAATGGATTTCGCTTTAAAACGTTTCACAGTTGCTATGTGAGAGTCGGCCACATACGATAAAAAAAAATATATTTATAAAGTAATAGTAGATAAATGTCTTTTATCTGACTCATAAATTATGTTTCATATGCAGAACACATTTCATTAATGAAACATTACAAGAGAGTACACTTTGTATCGCGGATATAGCAATAATTTTAATTGATATTTCGTATCTACACCTACTCTGTATTTTTGTTAATAAAGTTGGGTTGTTTTATAATGATTAATTGTATATTTCAAACCAAAAATGTTCTGCAACCACATATTACTCTCTTATTCTTACGATTTATTAATTTTCGTTTCAATAATTATGATTTTCAATGTTGATGTGAAATTAAAATTTCCATCAGATGTTTTGTGTGGTCAAGTTATTGAATCATTAATTTATTTTCTTTTAATTATCGGTCAATTGTTTTGTTTGAACCAAGAAGTGAGGGATTTAATTGTTAGAAGAGATACTAAGGAGAGGCAAAGCGTCTTAACTAAAAATTGGATTTAAGAAATTGAACATTGAATTCTTGGGCCATGATGATGGCATTAAAGCATAACCAAGAGCCAGGGCCGCTCACCATACATACTTATAAAGAAGGGTACACAGCTGCCTTTTATTATCGTCAAAACGATATACCAATTCCGATTTTTTTTTCTTTCGTTTCAACGTTCTTTTTCTTAAGTTTTCTTCTTGGTTTGGTTATGTTTCTTATACGGATGGATGTATTTTTTTAATATTTAACATTGGTACTTTATTTTTTTTTAAACCTTGTGCCGTTGAGACAGTGTCTTTGGCTAGTTGGGTTGCCTTTTAAAATTAAACAAAGAACTAGAAGACATCGTTACTCTAAGCCAGTATCTTGTTTTACCACATGCCCCTTTTTTTCCAGCCTGTTCAAATTCCAACGAACCAAGTTTATTTTATCATAAAAAAAAAATTCTATTTCACGATTTCCAGAACCTGAAAATATGTTGTGGCTCTGTCTCTCTTATTGCCCGCTGACTTGGGTCTAATATAACATAATAATATTAAACAACGGAATGAATTTTTTTTAGACTCTCTGAGTTTTATGCTTTACCAGTTTTATTATATTCTCTTGTATATTATTTCATTTTATATTTCTTTTGTTACTCTTCTAACTAAAATATAATTTTTTTTTCTTTAAATTCATTGTCGGAATTTTGATGTTGAAGAATAAAAATAAAAAACTTTGTCGATGAATCAGATTTTTATTGATTGATTATGAATTCATGAACATTTTCACTTTAATGGAATATTATAAAATATAAAAAAATCGTATGAAACATTCAGATTTATGAATATTAATTTTGTTGATGTTGTTGATATTGTTGATATTCGTGAAATTACAATAAGATATTGACCATTGTAGTATTTAAATTTTAAATAAATAACACTTTAAAAGGTATTCACCTGATGGTGGATATCGATCTAATATTTTGAGCCTATGTAGAATTGATAGTTATTGGGGCCTCAGAGTACATTGGCCAGGTGAAGATGATTTGTTGTTTATAGTTGACATACAAATTTTAATGATCGAAATGAAAATTACAATGTAGTTTAACGATTGTACAATCAAACAGACAAAATGATATTTGTAAATGATGGATGTTTTAGTGTAATACCATCTGTTTATGATTATTGTTTTGATAATGTACACCATTAATTTATAATTTGCAATTGTTTATAGTGGGGATGCAAAATAAATATTTTTATTGTGAATAATTACACCACAACAAGTTATTCAGTGGAATTAATCAATGAATCATAGAAAATGATGTGATCTCTATTCGAAAAACGTTACTAAATCACCTCTTTTTAGTGTCTTTCGATCCACATCAGACTCAGTTTAGTTGGAACTTTGTGGATATTCATCGAAGCTAATTGATGTACCTCACAGACTTTAGGCTCTGATGACTTACTTTCGATGATCACATACCAAAAGTTTTTTTTTATTTCTTGTTTAAGTGAACAATTTCCGTTTTAAGTTTGAAAATTTATATTGGACTGTGAAAGAGAGACCTAGAAATATACGGAGAGAATAAAATCTTTCAATATTAATTTGCTTAAAGAAAAAAAGTGCTTTTTTGTTTTTTTTTTTGTTTCATTCCACAAAATGAAATCTTTAATTAGCGTAACACGCGGTGTCTGACGAATGGCAATGGGAAACGTTAATTATATTTTTAGCTATGGGACATAGGGGGGTTTTATGACAAGAGAGTGGATTTGGAAACACATTGAATGATTACATTCGACATTAAAATAATGAAACACAATACAAACAACAGAGAGAAGAACACAACTAAGAGTATTAATTAAATTGTAAAATTAATAATTTTAATGTTTTGAATGTCACCGTGTGTGATGCATTTATGATATTTTTGACCTAATCAATTTGAATTGATTTTAAAAGGAATTTCCATTATTTTAGAATTGACTTCCCTGAATTAGTTGGTCTCTTTTTTCTTTTAAAAACCATTTTCAATTAAAAAGAAACCACCAAGTTACGAGTATTCAAAGTAATTGAAAGTCAACTGTGTGGTGTTTTGTAAAGTTAACAAAAAATTATTGATCTTTGAAGGGCAATTGTTTGACCTCTTTTACTCTCTCACACAATTACTTTGTGCTGAGTGAAATCTTTAATACCAATAACTAAGCTAAAAGAGAGAGAGACACACGGTATAAAACCAGTCATCGATTAGCGATAACAGAAATATGTATACCAATAAAAATTGAATAAAAGAAAAGCCGATCGTGTGTAGGTCCCGGGTGAAATTTATTCAGTAATGAAACATTTTTCTTTTTTTTTGTCATTTATTTCTTGTGGAATTTAATGAGATACCGTTGTGCGCTGCCGTTCAAAATAGTTTTTATGAAATTTCCTTGTAAGAAATTCGTTTGATCGAACTTCTGTGGTATTGTACAACTATTCGAATATTTAAAAGTCAAATAGATTTGCATATGTATTCAATAATACTGATAAATGTCAAATAATCAAAGAAATAAAATATGATTATAAATTACATTATAAATAATGTTGGATTGTTGTACTAAAAATGATAAGTCATATTGGTGTCGAAATACGCGAGAGAAACATTTATATTCACTAAATAATTGGCGGAATGCATTGAATTATGCTAACGGAATAAAATAAAAACAAATTTTATTTTTATTGTGTATTTATTTAGCACTCCCTAATGACAATTTACAATTTATTAAATGCAACTCATGATCATCATCGTTTCATCTCATCGCGGACACAAAGACTCTTTCTGATTCTCGATATTGGCTGGAAGAAAATGATGAGAATTATAAAATGGTTAATGTACATGACACGACAACGCGAAACATCAGTAGCGCGAACTCTCTCTTCTCATGAAATTACTTACATTTATAAAAATTAAAGAAAGAAGAAAAATACGCTTTTTTTCCACATTTTATCGAGTTCAATTCCTTTCAATTTGTGTGAAGTGTATGACCGAAAGAAATAAATAAAAAAAAAATGCACACATTTATTGCAGTTATGGGATACTTAAACGGTCCATCTGAATTGCTTTTGGTTACCAAACAGCATCTCTCTTTACCTCTCACAAAATTTACAGTTGTTTGTATTTAATTTAATATGGAAAAAGCATACTGAAAATGTATGTTATTTATTTAATGTTTTATTTCTTTATATTTATGTGAATTAAATATATTCTCAGTTGGGACGATTTAATAGAACTGCCGGCATATATTTTATTATTTTAAATGCATTTTGAGAATAAATAAAATAAAAAAATTGATTTGAATCTGTGTCAGTTACCAATCGACAAAACGGACTAATATAAAATAAAAAAAAAACCCGATTACAATTGCAATTAAATGCGATCGTGTAGATGGTGTATATTAAAACCATTGGGGGGAGTTTTGTATGAGTTTTTCTCATTGCATTGACATGGAAGAGAGAGAGAGATGCAGTCAAGTCCAATTGAAATTTATGGTCTGGTGGTTATGAATTTATGTATTTTTATATTATTTTAAGACCAGCAGAGTATGCGTTCGTATATACAATTGAAAATGTTGAATTAATCATATCTAATACAATTAATCCGGGTTGCCGGAGAGATGATGGGCACATCATTCAACCAATGATCGTTTTCGCGTTCATATCAATCCCAATGGGAAATATCGAAATTTAATAGAAACACATTGTTTATTGATAATATGGCATTGGTTGAAAGCTTATACATATTGTACAGTAACTGATCACTAACGAGAGCTGATAAATATCGCAAAATGAATAATCCATCTCATGATAATCATCTGTTTCGATTGCTACTTCTTATTGATTGTGTCTTTATAATTTGACTTGAATTTATCTTAACAGCAATCAATTTTGTTATTTGCTTAGACAGAATTGTCTATTGGTAGCTTTCAATAGACATCAAAATTCACTATTCAATTCAAATGATTGATTCATATTTCAAGTGGTATCTGGTGATTATACTTCTGTCGGCGGCTATTTCTTACCAATCGTAATTTTTACAAACTCATTGATAGACAAGAGAGTCCACTGTATAACAGCAGCGTATATTAATTCCTCTGTAAAACTTTTATAGTGGATGAGATAGATAGGCAAACAAAAGTAATTGATAAATATACGATATGGAGTGTTAGAGCTTTATTTATGGTTACGTACTATTTCTGTATTATACTTTTGTGATTATAATAACGTGAATTTGTAATATAAAAAGTGTGAGTTGGTGACTCGAATGATTATTATTGAAACCATTCACTACTTGATGTGAACAACACTATTGGGGAGAGTGTATCGGCTTGGTGTATAAAGAAAAATTGACTGTAGGTCTCTATGCTGTCTTCCCGTTTCGCCATAAATTACGAATTACAATCACCCAATGGGTGCCAATGTCCGCGTGCTTCCATTGAATGAAACTGAACAACGAACTGACTAAAAAAAATAAATAAATAAAATTGATAACTCTATGAAATCACAACAATATCTCCTCTGACACAACATACAATTCCGTATTGCTTAACACTTTTTAAGGCAGCCACATTTAAAAGTAGTTAATGGCACATTATCATCATGTTTTTTTTTTCGCCATCATCGGTTTTTATAGTATTCATTCAGTCTGTTTAATTGTTATTCCCATTATGATTTCATAGATTTTATGGTAATCATTATCTTGTATTGTCGTGTCTGGTATAAGCTTCGTAATACGTTTTTGTTGTTGTTATACCATAATAAATCGAATTAGCAAGTGAAATTTAAGATACAACCATAAGAAACAAATGGTAATAAGAATCAATTTGTAAATGATCAGGAAAGATTAAAGATTTGTTTTATATGAATATTATGTGTAATCTTATGAATGAATAAATGGGGGGATTGGTATAACCATAAGAACTGTTACGGTTTTGTGTACTATATAAAGAAAAAAAAAAACTGAACCAAAATACATTTGATTTCATCTTCAATAGATTGTTATACGACAGACAGAAGAGATATTGAAATGTTACTGTAGCAGCACTGTTTTATTGCCAAACACGATTATCAAACGAGTAAAAGACAACACCGTAAACCAATGAATGGTCAATGTGAATGAAAGAATGAAGAAATAAACTTTCAATTTTCTTGATTCTGATCCCCATGATCAAAATTATGGTTTTGCTATATAAAGTTTTACGTTTTATCGAATGTGTAGACGATACATCTTTTATTTTTGTTATTGTTTCTTTTTTTTTTTTTTTGGAGTATTACAATCGCATACGATACTATTGAATTCAAACTGAATTGTAAAAATCATCTGTAGAAAAACTGTTTTAAAAACCAACCATATTATAGAAAGAGAAATTGTTGATGATATTCTTTTTTTTTTTTTTTGTTTTTCGGGTGGTATTGTGATATAAAGACTAGACTGTTTTTGTCTAATATTTTGTTTGGGTCCATTTAAAATCCACTAGATTTTGTGGTTTGCTATAAGATTCTTATATGAAAATGGTTATAAGAGCCGGTATACCCAAAATACATAATAAAGAACCAAAACCGATTTGATTGTGTATTCTTTTAAGCTCATTGGGTAAAGTGAATTGTCAATGAGATGAATAGAGAGAAGAATTGTACATGGGAGAGATGGAAAAGACAAGTGTATGGACAAGTGGTTACCAGTGGTCTTATACCAAATGTAGGCAATAAGAGCCATTAAGCTTCTGATATAGAGCGAATTCTTCATTGAATATCAAAGGCGATTCCGAAAACAATAATTGGTTTTGTTGTTGATCCCAAATATTTCAAGGTTGAAAGCATTGAATTGATAGTATCGAAGAGAACCATATTGAGTGATTTGCTAATCGTAACATGGATATAAGAAGCTGCATATATTTAAATTGCTCTGATTTATCGGTCAAATATTGAAAATATAGTAAGACATAAAGAATCGAATCAATAGAATGACTTGTCGATTTTATATGCTCCGTGTGTTGTATTTGATAAAAACGTCCGTTACCATATGATTAGAATATTGAATATTTCATGTGTTTTATTGTGTCTGGCTTTTACGACTGTTTAAATCCATTTGATATTCAACAATAACATAACATACGATATGATATTTTTTTTTTGGGGGGAATCGATTCCTCACCTATAAATAGAAGTTCCATAATAAAAATCAAATCAAAATAACCCGGAAAAATATACGATATTCAAATCATACGTAACATTGAAAATTCAAATAAACAAGAGATTCAATGGTAAAGAGAGTGAAGTTTTTTCCATTTTTATATTAACACCGTGAAGTGTGCCATAGAATACAGTGAATTGGAGAAAAAACAAGAACAACAAAAAATATGTTTAACTGAAAGTGCCATAACATTGGAAATTGTATGTATTAACCCGGACTATTCAATGAGAGTATTTTAATGCCGAAAAAAAAGCATGGGAATTTATATGTAACATTGGGTATGCCATATCACCGCATAAATATGATATTGAAATACACTATAAAGTTTTTATATACAAAATTCCACTGTTCTGTATCATATGGAGTTAAATTTAAAACGCATTGAGAACGGTCTTTTCATTTGGATACGTTTTTTTATTCTATGCTTTCTAAGCAATGTGTATATAATAATATCCAGAATAACGAGAGCAATGCCAATATGTAGAAGAAAAGTGAATGGTTCCATGGTTTTTATATTTGGGGCTATAGAGGGATAATACATTGAATGTATCAATGAGACTAACAGACGAGGAAAATACTGTAAAATCAGTACACGTGAATATAAAAACCGGTGAATATAGAACAAGTTGAATATCAAATTAATAAAAAAAAAAAGAAGCACCGAAAACAACACTCTCTGTTATAGTAAATTTCATATTATTTGTAAAAGAATTGGTTGTAATGTGTTGTTATTGGGTTAGCCCCATATGAAAATCAAAAGAAGACAGACACACCAAATAGGCCGCTTAAATAGCATATAGGAGAGCATATACCGAAGCATAAGGTTATAGACAGTTTCTCGTCATGTTAAAATTCCTATCCATAATGTGTGTTGATACCATTGTATCATTTCATTGAATAAACCGCTTGTTTTTATATTTCTGGCTTAATATAACATTAAGTGACTGAGTCTGTTGATTGCATATAGAAGTTGTATTAATCCAAATGGGTAAAGGCTACACAAAAACAGTGCCGTTTATTTTCTATAGAGATTTTTATAGGGTGATCCCTAAAAACAGTGAACCAAAATCAACAGTACCATCAACAACAACAACAACAGAACAGAGAATGAATTGTAAAAAGTTCAGTGTTTTAATATTGGGAATGGCTTTTATATTAATACCATATGATATTTGGAATATAAAACCAAACCATTGGTTAAATAATAGTAAGGAATCCATCGGTTATAGTAAAGAGTATGAGAGAATAATAATATGTGTGTATAAAACGTATTTTATTATATATAGAAAATGTATGGCAATCATTTTCCTAACGGTGTTATCGTTGTACTATATTTTGATCGGTTCAGAAAATATAAAAAGGTATATTCATGTATACTATTATACACCCAGTAGTATGGTATATCCTTTTTACTTTCATTCAATAATTTTTTTTCGGTATTATATTGGGAAAAAGTGTATGGTAACACAAGTAATAAGAGCATAAGGAACGGGAATATTGTGTATTGTGGCATACAAAATACTAACAGTGTAAAGTGTATGGTATATTACTGTAGCAAAAGTAAGCGCCATGTAACACCATCAACAACAACAACAACAACAACAAGAGTTGAATCAAATAGGGATTGTAATTCCGTGTATCTTTCTCCATGGTGATTCTTATGCTTTAGCATATTCCTGGGCTGGGAAATGCCATAGCATACAAGTGAATAAGAAATGAATTGGGTGTATGAGATATCATTTCACCAAATGCTTTTACTGCTTAAAGTATGGATATTTAACGATTGTATTATAGCATTAGGGAAACGGTATGGTACACTGCCTGTTGTTTTTTTTTGTTGCCTTCTGTTTTGATACCAATTGTATAACATTATTATTATGTGATGATGGTTGGCTATATTTTATTTCCTGAATGAAAAGAACAAGTCTGATTTTCTGAGATGTCTGGGGGTTTGGGAACCAAATAAAAAGTAGCAAAAAAAAAGAAAAGAAAAACAGATATACTTTTACTTCCATATTTCAACTTGTTCTTGTATTCTTCTGTGGATAAAAAAAACTGAGAAACACAGTGGCAACAACAATTTAAGTATTTCGTTTCCACCTTGGTGTATGCCAAAGAAAATTCACATAGGAAAATGATATATTTCAATGGTACGGAATTGACTTGGGTATAGATGATAATGGTGATATGGGATATGATTGTAGAATTGTGTGACATACGCGCACCACACACGGGTATACTTGGAATATATGATGGAAATCAGACGGTAATAGAACGTGTAGATTTGAATTCTATACACTTAAGTTTTTCTTATGCTGGAAAATTTCTCCCTTTAGTTTTTCCCTATACTTCTTATAGATACTGGGTTATACTGTACCATGGTATAGTAATATACAGAGTGTGTATTGAAGGGGGATGCCTCTTCTATATGGTTGGTACTTTATTATAATACACATTTTTAGTGTATAATGTGTATTTAAGTTATAGAATATGTGTGTCTATCATTCAAACACAATTCAAATGGTTGAATGGATTTTATATGTATACTTTAATGCTTTCTTTTTCCAATAATACTTGGTATACAATCCATATAGTAAAAGTGTCTAAAGGGCCTTGTGGGGGATGATGAGGTGCCTTGTAAGATATAAATATCATTTGGAAACATATGATTCTTTATCCAATGTTTTTCAATGTGAATCACACAACATCTAAATATTGTATGGGCCAAGTTCAATGTTTTCCCTCAAATATATTTCCATCTTCTTTTATTTTTACCATTCAATATGATCAATGGTATTTGTTGTGTGTTTGTCGGCTATAAGGCAATAAGGATATTCGATGGGTAATGTTGTTGTGTTTCATAACGTTAGCAGAGTTGTCTCATACCATATTCCTTTAACTGCTAGACTTTACTGTGGGTTTATTTTCTCTATTGGCTTATATTTAAGAAACAACTGATTCAATTTTGAAAATCATATGTGATATTGAGTGGTGGTATGAATCAAAAATTGGTATTCTGATACACAGTTACATGTAATGGAGGCTGACTATTTACCCCCACAGTTCTCAATCAGATGATAGGAACTTTGGTAAAATTTCTAAGGAATAAATACGGTTTACTCTTCATTGATTCCTATACGTAAGAAGTGGGTATACTTGTAAATTGTACTATTGAAATTGTGTTGTTATATGCTTTTGTGTATAACATATCTTTGATTCTATATATTCATTGAATATGATTATAGAAAATTTGAATGGTATCCTCATTGGGTTCAATACAACACAAGTTGTGAGTAGAAATGAATGAATGAATCTTGATCGGTAGCACGCAATTGTTAAAGATGTTTTATCAATGGATGATTTTCTTACATATCGTTTCTTATTGGAAAGAATACGTTCCATTGCAAAGGCTTAATATATAATGAATGTTTAAAGGGACAGTGGGTGCACAAACAGCCACATATTGCTCTACATGTATCATGGATTACATCACCATCGGTTGACCAACAACGATAATCAAACGTCAATCAATGCAATTGATTACATGTTTGTTTTCATTATTTTATAATTCATATTGAAGTTTACCTTGAAATACACATTTGATTAACATGATAAATCGATTCAAATTAAAAAATAATTATCCCTGTGGCTATTAATTTTCACAATGTGAATGACTGTTACAAATTTACTTGTTTTTTTTTTCGTTGGTTTCAATTGATTTTACTTTTGAATTTGTCCCATATTTTTTATTATAAAATAAATACCATCACCGTATGTCTATCATCAGACATATGTAAGACAAGTCACATAGAATTACCATATGAGATATGTATGTTTAATGGCAAGAGATGCCGGTTAATAATGTTACATGTGAATCAAAACAAAATAAAATCACAAAAAATGCCATACAAAATACCAAAACAATCATCACCAGACTATACGGCAATGGGGCAGCTATCTCTGTTATATGGAAATTGGTGGGTTAGTTGAATTTGTACTTTATTAGCGCCACGATACACTACCGTTTAGTCTAAAGGTTTTTTTTTTTATTTATATTTTGTTTTTATACGTTCATTATATTATTATTTTGAAAAACGATACACAAAGTGTTGAATATTATGAGTATAACTTTTATTAGTTGTTGCCACCATTTAATATTAAATGGGAGAGTGAAATATAAAATGAATGAGTAAAAAAAGCAGCCAGACCAACAACAACATAAATTGTATAAAGAACGTTATAATGCCGTTTATGTTTGTACTCCAATATACACGGTATAATGTTATCCAATGCATTGTATACGGTTAAAGCCAAAAGCCACAATTGTATCTTTTTAACCAAAGTAAGATAGAGAGAGAGTCTCACTCTTTTTTTTTTTTTGAATACGTTCCTCATATATTCCTCCATAACTGTATGTTATAGAATTAAATAAGTATTGCCGGCGTGATAATGTGCTCTAGCTTTAAATACGGCGTTTTTCTGTACTCCTATAACCATCCATTGGCATTAAAAAACATCAACAGTATACAAAATACATTGGGTTATAACTTTGTTGTATGTTTTTTTTTTTTTATTTCATTTCATACAGAGATTATTTTGATTCGTACTCACCTTCAATATGCGGTAAACGCAAAAAGTCCCAGACTACATTATGAATGAATTCGATATGAAGGAAATTATAAAAAACACATTGAGAGTAATATTCATATGGGATGTTGAATGAAAATTTGTTGTTTTTTTTTTTTACTATTTCACTCATTCATAATATGAAAAAAGGAGAGAACCCACGAAATAAAAAAAGAGCAACAACAACACATAAATATAATTCCGTATTTAACACACTTTTAATGGGGAGTTATATGAAAACTGTATGACATGTTGCGGTATGCATAATCGGTTGTATTATTTTAATGTTCTACGGTAAAAAAAATTGTAGAGAATTTGTTGGTTTTTTGGTACAAAAAAAAAAATTAACCGAATTAATATACAGAGTGTTTTTCATCATATGATTTTATATGAAATTTATTCTGAACATCAACTGATCTCATATATTTTCCAATCCTGTGTGTTGTTTGTATACGGAATTTCCATATAGCACATTCTTTCATTACATTACTCTAGTAGTGGGTTAATAATAACATAATTGTATACATACATTTTTACGAACGTGTAACGTATTATCAGGAAAAATTATTGTGGGGCCATTACCCTCTGGGGGATGAAAGGTTTTTCATGAATGAAAATTGAAATTATAGTTAATCACATATCAATATCACATACGATGGGGAAGGGTGTTGTTATTTTCATATGTCGATTCTATTGAATGAGGAAAGTAATAATCACTCAATTGACACACTGAATGGGTTTACTATTATATACTGTTTTATTTTTAAATTCACTGAATAATAACATTAATGGATAACTATATGAATCAAATGGTGTACTTACCTGGCTTTTATATGGTCATTATTGTGTTTTTATCTATACACGATAAAGCTCCAGACAAAATCAATTTGAATTATGTATAAAAAAAAAGTTTTAATCAATGAAATTTGTAAAATTCTACTTGTTTTATTCGTTACATATTAATAAAAATGCACGTGGTTATTGGGGGAGGTAATTTAACCGTTTAATGGTATTTTTATATTTATTATATGATGAGTATTGTATTTGATTGTTTATTGATTATGGGCAATTCGATGTCAGTATAATTATCATATTATCACATTTCATATTGTAATGAATATGTTTATAATAAGTGTATAATTGAATTTATACACTTTTAATAATAAAGAAACGACAAATATTTTATTATCATTATCATAATGATGATATGGAATTTGTATTGAATGAATCAACATCGAAGGATTTCTTTAAAAATTTGATCAAAATGAATGAATGTTAATATTGTAAATAAAGTTAAATGTACTCTGAAAGGTATTTAGTTAAATTATTATCGCATTTCATTTCATTTTTTTGTTATTCCAAATTCAATGTATTTAAAATGCATTGTATGTTACAAGTGTATGTGGCGGTTATATAAAATTATACGAGTTATGAATTAGTAAGAAAAATTATAGTCTTGATAAATATCTGAAATTCCAGTGGTTTATCGGGTGCACGCTTGGTGTTTTGAATGAATCTAAAATGTCATGTAATATACAGCTTAGTATGCGGTAAAGTTAAAAAAAAATTGAAATTACCATTCATATTTAATAACAATTCTATATAGAGAGTTACTCATTACCCATTAAATGAAAAAAGCACAACCAATTGTTGATGAATAAACGAAGGAATGTATTTTTGGTTTTTATGAATGAAAAATTATAAATGTGGATGGATTATTATCGTAAAATGATATTGAAATATTATTTAATGTATAACTGGAAAAAAAGCATAAAGGGTTTTTATGGGTTATGTAGTAAAAACCATTGTGATCGGGGAGTAATTCATTGATAAAAATTACCACGAAAAACACTTTGGACGCTTTTTTTTGTCGGGTGAATGATACTTTAATAAAGTGGATAAAGAAAATTTTCACTTTCAAGGGGTTTTTCTATTTCAAGATAACAGCAAAAAAAAAGAGAACTGGAAGGGTTCAAGTTGATTGTTTTTCTTGAATTCGGTATTTACTTATAAAAGCTACAAAGTGGAGGATGCCTGATCTTTGTGGTAAAAATAGAACTGAAAAAAAAGTTGTCGTAAAAAGGGATATGCTTTACTAGAAGCAAAAAGTAAACGAGAAATGTCAAATTCATATAGACCATAGCTCGTATTTTCTGTGGTTTTATTTTACTCCACATTTTTCTTGGTATTAATCATAGAACTGAACGTTAAAGAATTCCTTATCATAGAATATGAACCAAATACCAATTCAATTCATTTAAAAAGAAATAGAAATGTGACAGGAAAGTATACACGCTTAACTGTATCTTATGAATGTTTTGATTAAAAAAAAAACGTTGAATTCCTTATAAGATATAATTTTGTTTTTATTTTCACAAATATAAAGCGGTGGGTGGGTGGTAGACAACCACAAATTTTGGTTAAATATTCTTGTTTGTATTTTAAATTTTATTCTTTGTTTAATGCGTTTGTTATTTTCCTGTCACTAAACATCTTATTATCATTTGTTGTATATATTGACACGAGAATTCTTATTTAATCGGTTTTTAATTAACTTGCCCAGAATGTTGTATTAATGATTCACCAGCCAATCATAGTTTAATTGAAGAAAACAAGAGTTTCACGTTTTTAAAGAAAATAATCAAAATTAAAGATAATTAATGAATATAGTTGTTATATGTCACTGAAATCATTGCCTAATAAGGTAATTAATTATTTTATGTGGTTTTCAACTAAGTTTCTTATTTTGGTATATTGACGGAAAAGAATCAACTGCAAAATTATACATAATTAGAAATAAAAATAAGAAGAAATAATTTCAAGATATTGTGGAAGTCGTTACGAATTTAATTGTTCATCGAAAATACTGATGACTGACTTGTACTCATTGTAAACCAATAGTTTTTCAACAGAAAATAAAAACTTTAAATACAAAATCAATACATTGAAAAGTTTCCTGTTCTAAAATCGTTTTGTTGTTGTCGGAGTGTTTCAAATGAAAACTCTGTTGGCTAACAATTCAATTCATCTGATTTGTTTTTTAGTTGTCTCACCTCTTGAAATCAATCGTATAATACAATAAAAGTAGTCAGTAACAGAGCCAATGTATTTTCATTCTGTATGGTATTCTCTTCGATTGAACAGTTTTTTATTTAGTGTTTTTCAACAAACGTTTTTCTACGGTGCTTTGTTCGCAAAATATTACAAAAAAAAAGCACAAAAAACCATATCATACTTTCACTATTTATTATCCATAAAAACAAACATTAGCATGATGTTTTTTTGTTGTTGTTGAATGAATACAACATGCTGTACATTTTTTTTATTGTAAATTTATGTGGCCAGTTTTATACATCGCAAAAATTGTGAATATACATGAAAATTTCATAATAATTATGCAAAAATGTGATATATACCACATTATTGGAGTCATTTTATGGCAAAAAAAAAAATTCGCATTCATTTGACTTTAGTTTTTTACTGTATATTCGCCTACACGTTGGGGGCAACTATACACAACCGTCACATAAACATTTAGAAGTATAAACGTAAGAGAAACGGACAACCCAATAGAAACACAAAGTGGGAAACTTATAATTGCTATTAAGTGTTAGAAAAATTCAAAAATGCGATAAGCCAAACCATCGTGTTCTATTTTTGGCTATCAACAAACAAAAAAAAAATACCCAAAAAAAAGCTCTAGTCAAATTACTCGTGTATTAAAACCATTGGTTTAATGAGCTACCAACTTTATTTTAATTTCAGTTAATTAATTCTCTTTTTGTGTTGCCCCGCAGTTCTGGGCACCGCTAGATTCCGCATTATGGAACAATTATATGTTTTTTTTGTCTGTTTGATTATAACGATGTCGTTGATGGAGATTAATTCAATGTGTGTAACTTATGGGGATTACGTTGTATGTTTTATTTAATTTTGTTTTTTTTTTTTTTGCGAAAAAAATCAGCTGTAAAAATTTGCAATAGCAAAATTTATTGTTTAGTTTCTCTTGTTACGGCCTGTGGGAAATGAAACAGATAATATTCCATCATTTGATTGAAATCATGAGGGTATGGGCTGGTATAAATTATGCCGTCACAGGAAAATAAATTGAAAATATACTGAGCCAAAGAGTAAAGAAATAAATAAATTTATGTTTGAATTTAATATTTTGTAATTGGATGGAAATATTGAAGAGAGCGAGAACAAAAAAAAAACACCTGCTTGATGTTGAGTTTACATTTTTTACCTTTTGGGTATCTGGTTATGTGTTTCACTGTTGGTTTATTTTATTTTTTTTTTCTCTATACAAAGCTTTCTGTTTTATAATTCGTGTGTAAAAAATAAATGGGAACGTTTTACATGGAAACTCTTCTGATAGTCACAATATAAAATTCTTATTTTATTTATTTTTTTTTTATATTCAAAAAGCTATAGATAAGAAAGACAAAGTGTCTTTGTATTATTATTTTTTATATAACAATTACACCGGGATTATTCAATGACAAATAAATAATTCAACAGCTATAAATTCTATTTGCGAATTAAATATGTAGAAAATCACATTGAACTGTAAAGAAATAATCGAGCTAAATTGAAAAAAAAAAAAATAAAATGAAAGAAAGAAAATAGCATTAAAGAGACAAATCGTATTGAATTTAATGGTGAATATTTCAATGGGGAATAAAGAATCAAGTAAATGAATTGATTTACGTATTCTCGTTTTCACTTGTATTTTGGTGTGTATTTGTTTCTTAATTAATTCTTTGCCAATATCAATCGTCTACATGCGTATTCACGAAAAATACATAACGTTTTCTTGAATGAAATTCGTAAAAAAAAGAATCTCATTGATGACACCAACGACACCAAAATGCAAAAAAGAAAAACAGTCGTAAAATTGAAGAATAAAAAAAATTATTATGGTTAGGTGTGCATTACTTTTAATTCACGTATCATCTTTTTAAAAGATTACGGTAACGTTTTTTTGGGGGCATTATCACACGGTTATAATCAAGAGTCGTCTATAGGAACAGTGGTCAAGCATAGTAGCAGCATTGCAAAGTAACAAAAATTGTCTTATTCAATGTAGAGTCTTGAGTTAAAATGTGAATGCCCCTGTAAGTGAATAATACTCTTATTAAATGGTATGTCTTGGACGTTGGTTTTACTTGAACATTTTATATTTTATTTTAAATTGTATAGTCAGAGACTGTAATGAACGAAACAGAAGAATTGAAATGAAATAAAAATGTATAGAGAGACACACGAGGCGCATTTATCAGGGAAAAGACGCGAGAATGGCCATGGATTTTTGTTGTGTGTTTTTTTTTTTATTTTATCGGTTTTTATTTAGTATGTGTAGTAAGGTGTGTATACCTGTGCTGGTGAGAATCAGGAATATAAAAAAAAACGAGTATAAGAAATCAACGTGTGTTTTAAAATAATCATCGACACACTGTATACCATCGTGTTTTAAACAAAAAAAAAAATTGTTTTAACTTAAGAGGAAAATTTATATCTTTGTAGACGACCCAGGAGGGTATTTTAAATGCGCGGCACTGATACAACAAATAAAGAGAAGAAACATAAGAAAAAAAAACGTACCAACCGATTGAGGACCGGTTTTTCTTATAACAATCTCTCTATAATGTATTATTATTTAGTTGAATTTATTTTTTCTTGAAACCATCCATGGTATACCTTCTTTTTATTTCTTTTTTTTTTTTTCAAAAAAAATCGCGGTGGCTGAGCAATATAAGAAAGAGAATAAAGAAACAGAAAAAGAGAAGAAGAAATATATAAGAAAAACATCGTTATACCAAAGGAATTGGTTATACAATAAAAATAAATTCAACTTGGCGGCAGCTTAAAGTTTCTTCTTGTTGTCTCTTTACAAGTTTTGAATAAAAGCAACCATAACACGAAATTTAAAAAAAAAAAAAAAAACTATACGAGAGAGAGAAGTTCAAGTAAATAAAGATGAAGAAAATGAAAAATTATTCTATATAAGACTGTAAAAGACCAAAAGCCAGTAACACAGAAAAGAAGAAAGAAAATATAGAGTGAAGTGAACAACACTGAGAGCGCAACAATAACTGGCCATACAACAAAATGGCCATTGTGTTGTGTTAACCAGAATGAAAGAAAAATTTTCTTATTATATTTCTTCTGTTTTTAATTTCTTTAGAATTTTCGTTGTTATTTTTTTCGAAAAATAATGCCCATAGCTGATGTTTTGGGGCCCATATATTGCACATTCTATAAATTGAAATAATGCAATTTTTTTTTGGTATTTCTTAATTCTTTATATTCCAATCAATTCCCGCCACTTGTCTAATTCAAGGTTTTTCCATTTGAAATGTGGTGATATACATTTTTCTTTTGTATTCGAACTGAATTTGAATTTGAATTTGAATTTAATTCTTTCAAGGTGGCTATTATTATTGTATGTATATTTGCAACAGCTTAATAAAAATTTATGCCTATGTAAGAAGCTAATTAACTTCGTCACGTTTTGTAATTATTGACCAAAACTTGAAGGTGGAAGGCAGTCAAAACAATTCGATATTGTTTAACAAGAAATGAAATAAAAGAATAATAAGAAATCCAGTACATACATGAGTTAATGGGGAGCGATAATGATTCGATTCAATCATGCACAATTATTCCAAACAAGTAATATGATTCAGCTAATTAATTATGATTGTAACTTACCTATAATTAAAATATTGTATTGAACTACAATAATGTACCATCGTTCAATTGATTTTGGTTTCAATATAATTTCAAGTAAATTAAAATTGAATGTAATTCATGGAGAACACATTAATTTCCTTCTTTGTGTGGTATGGAATCCCTCGATTTAATCAACCACCAAATTACTTCTTTCATTATTTTCTTCGTTTCGTTTTGAAAGAGTCCACTCGAGTGACGTCGTTTCGTTTTTTTTGACTTTAAACGTTAATTAAATTTCATATCATACATTCAACTGTGAATTTGGTCTGATGTGGTATAGAAAATATATAATTTCAATATAGAATTACATGCAACAATTTTACGGTCAAATAACTCTTTAATAGTTGAAAGAATGTTATAAAGCGAACGAAATGAAAAAAAAAATAAAACATAAAACATGAAAATCATTCTACGTTAAATTTTCTCCAATATCATGTTTCATAGTCCAGTATTGGGGAGAAGACTGGACTGTAGTGAAGAATTTTATTGTTATATATTGCCCATCAACTGGAAATTGAAATGAAACGCGAAAATGTTTGATATTAAATCAGTTGAATTTTCTTTGGCGCGCGAAATCAATAAATAACCATTTAGCAGATGAATTAAAACTGAGTAACTTTTTAAATTGAGCCATTGGGCGAATTAATTTGTTATAAATTACTTTGTCACAGATAACGTAATTACGTGATATATTTTATATTTGTTATGGATGCTGTGGGAGAAGGGGAGAGAGATACATTGCACCTTTCCAAATCATATAATTACATATTGTTTTGTAATAAAATAACCGCCTTATTTTGAGCCAATTTAATAACCTCATAATAACCACCCGTCCAATTGATTACTTCGTGTGGTAACGAAGGACAATGTCTGAAACATTAAAAAAACCTTCACCGTCAAGTAAACTTTGTGTGTAACTCGTTATTTATTACGCGAATATTTGAATTATTTTATGGACTGGTTTAAATGTTGATTACACATTTATGATTTTTGTGTTTTCATTTAAAAATTTTCTAGTTAAAAATTATTGGCCATATAAAAATATATGAAGCATTTTTATTCTTATTCAGTCTCTCGGTCATATGAGACTATGAACATAATTGTGATTCGAGGAGTTAAACACCTCAGATTAGAGAACATAATTTAATTAAAATTGAACATGCATGTATAATGAAAGTTAATTTTGATAATGTCTAATTATCCATCAACTATTGGCCTATTTGCAGAATCATCTTGAGCATTCGATTCAGCAGCAGCAGCAACAGCAACAACAGCAACAACAACAACAACAGCAACAGCAACAACAAAATCATCATCAACAGAATAATCAACATACGAATCAAGTAGCGCATACACAGAATACAAAAATGCCGCGCGTGAAAGCTGATGCAAAACCCCGTGGACGAATGACTGCATATGCATTCTTTGTGCAAACATGCCGTGAAGAACATAAGAAGAAGCATCCAGAGGAATCTGTAATTTTTGCTGAATTTTCAAGAAAATGTGCAGAACGATGGAAGGTAAGAGAATGATATTCTTTATTTTTTTGTTTTTAATTTAAAATGAAAATTATCAACGAATCCCAGATTTTTGTTTGACCTCACAGTTTGTTTGCTGCTAAAGCAAAAATTTCCTGTTGATGAGTTTTGGTTTCCATTTCGATTTATTATAATTTAAAAAAAATGACAGATATTTTATATTTGTGATTCTTCTCATAACAACCTTTGGCAATGATTAACTTTCGGTTGGACTCAATCAAATGGAAAGAAATCAATAACATTCGAATTCCAATTGGAGTTTTATTTCATCCAAAATAAAACTTTAATTTGTAATTTTCTGCCATTTTTCGATTCTTTTGAATGGAATATTTTTGAATGTTGGAATGAGAAAGTTTAATGAGCAAAAGTTACTGAATTTTGCATTTTTTTTGTTATAAAATTTAATCAAAGACGGAGTCAAAAATTACCTGTAATTTAAAAATCAATTCCAATTATTCTATAATCGAAGTGTAGAGGTTGTATTTTGTTAACCTGACAATGTTCTGTGTGAAAATTGACTTTAAAATGCGTAAAGGAGTTAATTTCGATTCAGTCACTTATATTCTACCTACCCCTCTTAAATTGTGGTTTACTGAATCCCATAATTAATAGTATAAATGTGTGGCAATGAATGTGTTTTTTATGTTTTGCCAATGCGGGGGTTATGGGTTTCAGTTAATACCAAGATAAAATATTGTTCTTTATATCATTCTGGATATTGTTTCATTTTTTTTTGTTGGTTTCAAATACGACTGTGGTATCATTATATTGGATTACGTTGGTTTTCCAAGCTCAATGTCTCTTAATATATTTTATTTTTTGTTATTTATTTGGGAAAGAAAGGAAATAATAAAAACAATAGAAAAATGGATACTCACCCTCCGGTGAAAATGTTAATTTGACACGGTAAAGGGGGAAACCGGTTTTATAATACCCCAACGGCTTTAGTTTAATTAAAATATAATTTGAATATATTTTCCTCTGTTATCTTCAACCGTACAGTTTTTCTGATTTCTTCCTTTAACTAGAAATTGGGAAAAAGTAGTTAGAATTAACTAAATAACTTTCGTACTCATTCATCATTGATTTTCATTTCATCTGTTTTCTCACTCTCTTGGTTCCGTCAAGTTGATATATCTTAAGTTTTAAAATTTTCAAATTAATTTCTGGCTTGTCAATCAGTTAAAGACTTTGCCTGAAAAAAATATTGAAATAAAATTTTCCACCGACGAAATGTTCATCGTAAAATCCACGGAAGACTTGAAAAATTTATTGAAAAGACACCAACGAACGAAATTTATATTAAAAAACAAAAAACAAAAACATCGTAAGTTTAGAATAAATTTAATTGCGATTGCGCAATTCAATATTTAATTTTATTGTCATTATTTAGCTTGCGTCATTAGATTCCATTCTAATCATCTCTTTTGTACATCAATGCAAATATCGCTGGTTCTCGTATAGAGAAAACCAAAATATTTTGTTGCGAGATCAAAATCTTATTAAATGGATTAGGCAAGCAAGATTTAAATTAAGAAACAAGAAGATAAGTTTTTAAAATAACTGCTAATGATAATGATGAAGTTGTGCAATGAATTCATTAGGACCAACACCATCATTGGAAAATTTCATTATGAACGATAAATTCTATGGATCCTCCATGTTTTCACTTAATTGTGATTAGTTGATGAATATCAGATGCAAATGATCGTTGTTATGTTTTATTTGTAGTGAAAAAGTTTCATTTTTTTGTTAAAAAGAAGTTTCTTAACTTTTCTCAGCCAGAGGATAAAATCGTTCAACGGTTTAGTTTTTTTTTTTCCATTTGCCTTTAATAAATTACGATTCTGAAGTATTTCGATGTAGAGGGCGATTAACCACCCACACTCCTTGTTAATCGTTCAGGGAAATTGAATCTACACATAACAAACAAGCTCCCCCATTTGATATAACGATGGTTAGAGTGTGTGTGAACTTAACGTCCCTGTTCTCTTTTCTGTGTGTTTTTGTTTTTTTTTTTTTTTTTTTTTAAA